>JABUQX010104094.1:0-18001 GCA_015478945.1 Trachelipus rathkii
AAACAAATCGAGGCATGGAAAAACTTTAGAAAATAAATCTACTTTTTTCAAATTTATGCGGTCTTCAAGGAAAATCCAAGAAATAACAATTGTGGAAGTTTTATAAATTATTAAAAACAATGAGTCAAAAATGTACATAAAAGTGAGTCCATATTAATTAAAATTTGAGTTGTTCGTTGTGTTCTGCGAAAATATTTGCACACGCGAACCAATTTTAGTTAGTGTGGACTTATGAATTCCACAAGAATGAACACAAGAATTCTTGCTCCGTTCAATGTCGGCTTTTGGTGAGGCATGAAACGGCAATTTGAATGTGAACGCTTGAGAGATTTCGACACACAGACCTTTATTCTTTGTGCCACTGCATAGAGTAAAATATTATGTGGAAAAAGATTCAAATTTGCTGGGAATATATATGAATTTACTAATGTGGACCCACCTTTAGAAGAGAAATATTATACCACCTCCTTTGCTTGAAAATTGTTTTCAAGAATTATACTTAAGGGGATTGGCAACATTTTGACATTATTTTATGTTAGACCTTTATTTTAGTAAGTTTTTTGTTTTGGCATTTCTAGAATCTGTAGAATTTCAAGAAAACAATTATCATAAATTCAAATCATTTTATTTATTAGGAAAATTTTGTAAAACGATTTTAATATATTTTATATTGTATTATATATTAAAGATTTTTTGTTGTTTTGGTACAGATCACGTTCAAATTCTTCTTCACCGTACCGTAAGCGAGGTCGCAGTAGGTCGTCATCATCTAGTCGCTCGCCTTCTAGAAAGAGGCTTTCTAAAAGCTCTTCTTCAAGAAGTAGATCAAGAAGGTCAAGAAGCACAGATAGGAGGAGGTCAAGGGAAAGAGATTCTCGTAGGTCAAGGCATGATTCTAGAGAATCTAAAGAATCTAAAAGGAGAGAGACTTATCGAAGAGATTCCATAAAAAGTAAAAATGATTCATCGAAAAAAGATGTCAAAGATGATGATTCATTTTCCAAGAAAATTTTGAATGAAGATTTGTTAAAGAAGTCTGATTCAAGGGAGAAAAAATTGGATAGTGAAGCCTTGAGTGAAAATGCATCTAAAAAGAAGTTAGATTTTATGGAAAAGAAACCAGAAATTCCATCTATTGAGAAGACTGTTGTGGAAGAAACTGCTAAAGTTAATGAAGATACAATTCAGAAAGAGGTAAAAAATTCTGAAGTTAAAGAAATTCCAGAAACATCTGAACAGGAGAAACCTGTAATGGAAAGTGAGGAGAAGAAAACATCGGATAAGCCTAAACTTCAGGTAGGAGAAAAAATTGAAAAAGAAACAAAAGATGTAACTCAAGAGGAAAAATCAGAGGCTAAAACATCTGTAGAAAAAAGTGATATAACTCCTTTCAAATCAGCCAGAAAAGGTTAGAAAGTTTTATCTTATTTTAATCTTGTAAAGAGAGTGTAAATGTTTGCTTTTTAAGTTAATGATAAACACAGAATGATAAAAGGTTTAAAGATTCAGAAATTTGGCAACAATTAAATTAAAAATTAAAGGAGTTTTCCAAAAAATTATATTTTTCATTTCGGTTCAAAATATTCAACTCTTTATTAGGTGGATTAAACCTACCTTTTAAGTAAATTACTATCTTTAAACTTATAATCTTCAACGTCAGTCCTTTCAATCTGTATTTGAGCAGTTTGGAATTAGTCTCGAAATATTTATATAAAATTCATTATCTTTCTTCCCATAATTACGGCATATAGTGCTGTATGAGCTACATTCTTCTACTTCCATTTTCTAGCGGAAAGAATCACTTTTATTATTACTTCAGAGTATTTCTTCTCATGCATCTTTTATCAACACTTTTGTAGCAAAATCTATAATTAACGAAATTCCTCTTGCATTTGTATTTTAGGATTTTTTGAATTTATACTATTATATATTGAAGCGTAATTGACTTCTTATTTACTGATTTTTAATGCTATATTCTCCAAATATCTGCTTTATATGCGTCTTATCCTAAATTGTTATTCACTTCATTAACATAGTATCTTATTATTTATATATATTATATATATATTATATATAATATTATATATAATAATTATATTACTAATATATATATTATATATAAATGTATTATATACTTATATGATATAATATTATATATATAATATACTGTAATTGTGTGGTAGTATGTTGCGTAGTTTTCGATCTACTAACTACAAAAAAAAATTTAATTTGTATTTTCCTTAATTCTTTATCCAGATCTGTTTAATAAGCTCTTGTTTGTTAATGTCCTGATCTCCTGCATAATGCTGTCTCTAATTCCGAAAGAAAAAGTGGATGAGTCAGTAAGGTTTCCGCTCTTACCGACTGACGGGAAAATTCGTGGTGCGCTCGATAAGATCTCAATAGCATTGACCGGGTAGCAGCGTGTCCTGCTCCGAAAGCTCCCTCTTTTGGTTTCCTCCTCTCGTTCGTGCGACTTTATCTAGCTCTTTCAAGTCGTCTCAATATCGGCTGTGGTTCGATGGAGCGACTTCTTCTTTTTCTTTTCAATAGTGGTGTTCCTCAGGGTTTCTGTTTTATCTCCTACTTTTATTCTTGCTTTTTAATTAATGATATTCTACCTGCACTTCACTTCATCATCTATACACTAATAGATTATTCCCTTTCTACTCCTTTCATTTTGAACCTTCTCTTCGAATTTCCTCTCGCCTTAATCTTTCCATGTATTCTTCGCTGTCTGGATAGCATTCCGATTGTAGGTAATCTCAACCCTTGAATCAATTTAAAAACTCACTCTTCAAATCTCCAACTCTAGAAACCTTCTATCTTTCTATATCTTGCCGGTTCCTCAGCCCCTGTTGACAATATAAACATCCTTGCCTTACATAAACATAAAAAATTCTTGGAACTACTCACAACGGTTGCAGGGCTCAAAGAAACTGAGTTCTGTTTAGACTAGAAATGTTTTTTTCCTCTCTCAGTTCTCACTAATACAAGGGTCTCAATCCGCCCTTGTATGGAGTATTTATCATAATAGGGGCCTGGTTTACCGCCTCTGAACATCGATTCAAAGCCAAAGTCTTTAACTGTTTCCTGAACTTTCAGTTCACTTGACCCTCTATCTGCGGCGAGTTTTTTGTCTTTATCTTCTTTTCCTATAGGTACCACAGCGGCACGTGGTTCGAGGAAACTACGACTCGCGACCCCGCCTTTAGACGCCCTCGTAGCGACACAGGGTGCTGTCTGCGCACGAGTTTGTGTGGATTTTTTAACTCCAGGCTAGTTCGCTGCGGTGTTCCTCTTTTTTCGTCCTGCCAACCTCGTCTGTGGATTCTCTTCCACTTCTGATGTTCCCCTTGAATTTAATCTCCCATCTTTAAGCCGCGTTCTTGGCTCATTCTGCGTAAATTTGCGCTAGCGATGAGAACTTTGGTGTGGCCAACAACCCCCCCTCGAAAGGGCTCGCCCGTAGTGTGGTGACATGAAAAAAAGGAAGCCTGAAGAGAAAGATTTGCAAAGGCGAGAAGCAGGTGCTATAGTGGTTTAATGGCGGGGTTTGTAAGGGGTCTATGGTTGGCACTGGGCATATGGGTTAACGCCTACATGACGAAGATGCATGGATAAGGATCCGTGGCGGATTCCCGTAAGCTCGAGGGTTTCTGATTGACGCAGTCTCACTAAAAGGTATAAGAGGACGGTGAGGCCGGTACTTCTTTCGACTGTCATATTTCTTCTACCTGTTTTGTTTCCGGTGCATAGTTGCCCCTACCCCCCAGTCTTGGGAGAAAGGTATATATTATATAGTATTGAGGAATATAGTTTCTACTTTTATTTTGGGTCTCTTCCTTTTCATTATGCATTTCCTCTGAGCTCTTAGATTCCTTGTGGTAAAAGTGTCAATTTATCATTTAAAGCAAAACATACTTAAATTATTATTTCAATTTCTTTTTAATTTTAGATTTTACTATAATTAGTATTTTTATAAGTAAGCCTTATCGTTCCAAACTCAGATGAAGATTCAAAGAAAAACCAAGAAAGAAAAAGGGCGCACCTCAGAGCTGCTAACTCTTCTGTTGATATACTTAAGGTAAAGCTCTAAATTTAGTTAAAAGCATTTCTTTAATAGTCTATTTTCCTAATGAATTAACTTACGTTTCTTAATAAGATTCAGGAATGTTTTTAAGTATGTATTTTTCACAACAGTCTTTGGTGCCAGATGTTAAACCTTTAAGTCCAAGTGAACTAACCCTTCAGCTGGAGTCCGAAAAAGAATCCGATGGTGAATCTGAGGCTGGTAACGATGGTGCAGTCATCAAGCATGATGAAAAGAAGGGAATTTTCAAAATACTGCAGAAAAGGAAAATAGAAAAAGATTCTAAGCATGAGAGTTCATGACGACGAAGAGGCAGATAATCGAAGAAATTGAGGGTCAAAGAGAGGGAAATCACATTATCTAGAAAAGGAGGACACTCTCATCAACGAGAACGGTCTCGTAGGAGAGTTTTGAAGGAAGTAGTGCAGCGAGAAAGTGCTTTTCTCCTTCCAGTAGAAAAAACATTCTAAAATTTCTCCTGATAGTAAGTTTTGATTTGAGTTCCTCTTAAATGTTTTTAAGAAAATTATTATTATTATTATTATTATTATTATTATTATTATTATTATTATTATTATTATTATTATTATTAAAGAATGTCATGTTGAAAGTTTCTCTTGTGTACCTGACATTTTCAATTTAACATTCTTTTTTCTTTGTAATATCGTTATTTTTTTTTTATTTGTTTCAGGAAGTCCCCACTTCTCGCGAAAATAAGAATATTTGAGGCAGGACCTAATCCATCAGTTAAACTTTCAATTAAGCCAGCGAGGAAATCCTGTTTCTCGTGTTATATTATTACAGAATTTGGTGAGGCCTTTTACTATTAAGCAGCTCAAGGATTTACTTCAAAGGACTGGAAAATTGACTGACAATGGATTTTGGATAGACTCAATAAAATCAAAATGTCTTGCATTGGTACGAGCATTTTTTTTTGTGTTAAATTGTTTTATCTTTTATGTTTAATTGTATTTCTTATATTATATATATAATATATATTATAACTATATATAATATATATATATATATATATATATATATATATAATATATATATATATATATAATATATATATATATATATATATATAATGAAATTACTGGTGAAATGATCAAGAACGGAGGCGAGATGGTGATTGATTGGATTTGGAAGTTGTGTAATAAAGCGTTTATGGAGGGTATAGTTCCAAGGGATTGGAGGAGAGCGGTAATAGTACCCTTATATAAGGGTAAGGGAGAAAAGGGGAACTGTAGTGGTAACAAAACATACAGCGAAAACAGGACTACTCACCAACTGAGTTCTTGTTGATTGAATAATGGTTATGTACAATTGACAAACTTAAAGGAGACTTGTACTCTTAGATACATATTAGTATCTATAAAATGATATAACAATGATTTGTCTACATACACGTAAACACAGTACTTGGTTGCTTTCACGGCTTCCTCTTAAAACAAACACAGCCCTAAGGTGCGCACCCGTAACTACGAGGTACCCCACTACGGCAACCGTATTTACAATTACTCTGTGTTTACTACTTCACACTATACAAGACAAGAGTGTACCACAAAGTACACCACAACTACTACTTGATATTACAATGACTGAAAGAAAGAAGAAAAAGAAATACGATAAAAGACTAATAAAATAAAGATCAACAGAGACCCAAATGAGTCTCTACTGCCGACTTGGTCGGCCCAATAACTTCACAATCTTCCTCTTTCTTCTCATCATATACACACACAAGGAATAGGATAAAGGAGAGGAAACTCCATTCTTCATACATCAACCTAAGAGAGAAGAAAGAAACACAAAACTTATCAATCTTATACCTTTCTCTCCCACACCTTTCACTTGTACAAAACATCCACTTACCACTTTACACTGCACAAAATAAAACACACCACCAGCACAACCACTACGCACCTGCAAAACACCAACACACTAAACACTACTCTCTACCCACTCCTACTATTACTACATTACTACTACTACATGCACAAACAAAACTCTACCCGTTACCACTAACACTACTCTAAACTACTACTTCACTACTTCTACATACCAACACTAAAACATACTCACTACTTCACTCTGGATCAGACAAGTCTGAATCCCTATAATACCCATACCTCATCAATAAACTCCTACCATCTTCTAACACTTCCCCTTCACTCTCATCACTAGACAAGTACTCTTCAACTCTCTCCATCCACTCACAATATCTTTCACCTTTCCTTCTTCTCATCCACTCTTTTACTTTAGCACTACGCCCAACTTTCTTACTTTTCTTTGCCACTTTTACCTTCTTTACTTTTGCTCTCACTCCACCTTTTTCTACACTTACTCCTGTACCCTGTTTCACTAATGCAGAATCACTACCCTTCACAACACTCATTTCACTTCCTACTTTTACACCCTCATTACGAAGGACACTCACTTCTTTCTTCACAGTCTTCTTTTCATTCTCCTCCTCATCACTCGTCCCCACTACTACTTTTACAACACTTTCTCCCATACTCTTGTTCTCCTTTTTTTCTTCCTCCTTCACTTTGCACAACGTATGACACACCCTTTGTTCATTATCTGTGTTACTATCACTACCACTATCCATAACAAGACTTCTACCCAAAAACGCACCCATACTATCTAAAAACTCATCACCTCAACTCTTATAAACACTCTTACCTCTTCCCATACCACCATACCTGTAACCATCACCTAGACTATCCACTACTTGTCTACCAACATTACCACTTTTACTACTTACTACATTACTCTCTAACTTCTTCCTCTTTCACCACACTTGTACCTACTTGTCTTCCAACACTACCAACTTTACTTACAGCTATTACCTCTCTATGTACCTTATTCACCTCCACTTGTACCTCCTTTCTTTCTTACCACACACCCTTTCACTATAATCGCCATAATACATCACAATCTCATCCACAAATGTTTATTCGATCTACATAGTTACAACCTCTTTCTTCTCCTCACACCTTTTTCACTAATTTCTCCTTACTATTTCACCATAGAAAATCATATATACCACAAACATTATTACTAGCCACCGTTGGCACTACTTCTACATTTCGCACTACTCTACCACTACACTACTCTACCAACACCAACACACTACATAACCTCTTCCCATACTATCACCACATAAGTGCCTCTACCTCTACTCTTGACGGACATTTATACGCATAATGAAATTTTGACCTACAAATATTACATTCACTCACTACACCATTCTTGTCTTTCACATTCAACAACTGACCATTAACCCACTCTTCACTTCTGGGCCCAGAGAACTTTTCTGTTGTTTCTGCTCTCTCTACTTTCTCTGTTCTCTCTGTTTTCGCTTTTTCTTTGACCAGGAACACATTAGATGCCGGATGCCTACTCAAATAGTCGGGGGCAACATTGTTCCTTGCCACAATACGCTAACACCATTTGCCTTTGATTCTCACTCACATTTGCTCCCTCAAGTAGATGAACACATTTCATGTCTTCACCCAAATCCACTTTACCAACAATCTTACACCTCCTCTCAATCACCTCATACCGATTCGCATACTCTCTCATAGATTCACCATCCTTCCTTTTAATATAGAAATATTCACATAACTTATCGTACCTATCCCTTTGCTTTTCTTTCGCATACCGTTCGTCCAACCTTCGTAATATTTCATCCACGCCTTCCTTTTTACCTAACGACTCCCAATCCACCATCCACACACACTCATAAGCCTTTGCACACAAATAAAACAAAATCTCACCTGCTGGTTGTTCAAATTCGTCACCACAAATTTTAAACCACAACTTAACCTTACTCTTCCACACATCATACTCATCTGCATTTAAATCACCTTTAAACTCCGGACATGCTCTACGCACCCTCTTTTCTACAACCACTTCCACCTTCTTTTCACTCTTGTCACCACTGGTACCACTACCATCACCGTCCTTTCCCATGTCACACTAAGACACACACTCCCAAACTAAACCAACCAACAAGAAACTCACTACTACTGCCTCTTTACACCACTTCACACACAACACAACCAGAGCAGAAGCGTAACTACGCTCTGCTACCACTGAGAAAAATACAGTGGTAACAAAACTACTACAAGAAATACAATACTACTCACCAACTGAGTTCTTGTTGATTGAATAACGGTTATGTACAATTGACAAACTTAAAGGAGACTTGTACTCTTCGATACATATTAGTATCTATAAAATGATATAACAATGATTTGTCTACATACACGTAAACACAGTACTTGGTTGCTTTCACGGCTTCCTCTTAAAACAAACACAGCCCTAAGGTGCGCACCCGTAACTACGAGGTACCCCACTACGGCAACCGTATTTACAATTACTCTATGTGTTTACTACTTCACACTATACAAGACAAGAGTGTACCACAAAGTACACCACAACTACTACTTGATATTACAATGACTGAAAGAAAGAAGAAAAAGAAATACGATAAAAGACTAATAAAATAAAGATCAACAGAGACCCAAATGAGTCTCTACTGCCGACTTGGTCGGCCCAATAACTTCACAATTTTCCTCTTTCTTCTCATCATATACACACACAAGGAATAGGATAAAGGAGAGGAAACTCCATTCTTCATACATCAACCTAAGAGAGAAGAAAGAAACACAAAACTTATCAATAGGGGAATAAGTTTATTGAGTGTTGTAAGGAAGGTATATGCTGGTATTTTGTTCGAAAGAGTGCGTCGAGTGACTGAAGGACTGATTTGGTGAAGAACAAGGTGCGTTTAGGTGGTAGAGGATGTGTTGGATCAAATCTTTACATTGAAACAAATGATTGAGAAAATGAGGGAGAAGAAGAATAAATTGTATTTAGGTTTTATGGATTTGCAACAGGCGTATGATAGAGTTAATAGGGAAGCGTTATGGCAGGTATTAGTGATATATGGTGTTGGTGGTAGGCTTCTGAATGGAATCAAAAGTATGTATGACGATAGTGAAGCGTGTGTAAGAATAAAGGTATCAATGGTTATTGGTTTAGGATTAATAGCGGAGTGAGACAGGGTTGTGTTATGTCTCCTTGGTTATTCAATTTGTATATGGATGGGGTTATGAAAGAATTCGAGGTGGGGATGGCAGGAAATGGTGTTAGAATGATGGAGAATGGAGATGAGTGAGGGTACCCTACCTAATTATAAATGCGATGATTTGGTTCGTGTGTGGCCGAATCTGAAAGAGGTTTGAGAGGGATTGGTAGAGAGAATTTGGCAGGGTGTGAAAGGAGGGGTTTTTGAAAGTGAAACGTAGATAAGAGTAAGGTTATGGTTTGTGAGGGAGGACAGTCCCTCAGTGTGAAGTTATGTTAGATGGATGAGCATCTGGAGCAAGTGTCCGAGTTTAAATATTTAGGGTATGTGTTGGATGAGAAGGGAACGGAATGATCCAGAGTGTAGTAGGAAAGCTTTGAATGGCAGGTAGGAAGGTTGCTGGTGCAATTAATCGTTGGTGGATGTAAAGGGACCTAAGTCTTGAAGTGCGCTAGGATGTCTTACATGAGGGTTATGTTGTTACCTGTGCTATTGTATAGTATGAGACTATGGTGTCTGGAATAAGAAGTATGATCTAAAGTTCAATGTTGTTCAGATGGACAATCTTAGGAGCAAGGTAGGTGTGAGAAGAATTAATAAAACAGGAATGAACTTATTAAAAGAGTTGTGTGGTGTGAAGAAAGGGGGTAAATGAGAGAATAAATGAAAAAGTATGTTGAGATGGTTTGGGTATGTGGAAGGATGAATGATAGTCGGTTGGTTACAGCGGTTGTATAGTGGTGAGTGTGTTGGAACCGACCGGCTGGGAGACCGAAGAGAAAGTGGATCTAGTCGGTGAACGAATGTCTGAAGGACGAGAAATGTGAAGTTTGGCAGAGGAGAGAATAAAGGTGCATTATAGGAGAGAATGGCGGGGGTTTTGTATGGGGCATGGTTTGTGGCCCACCTGGGCCAGGGGATGAACCCTTACATTGACGATTTAACCATAGTGAGGGCCCGTCGCGGTCCCATGAAGCTCTAGGGTGGATTTTTCTGTCTGTGACGAAGTTTTCACTAATTAATGTACTGGAGGGGCGCGGTTTAGGCTGGGCTTTCTTTTCGCGACATTTGTCATCTCTCCTACTGCTTTTCTTTTTCGATGCTTGTAGCGCACCTTACTCCCAGTCTTGGGAAGAAAGGTAAATAAAAAGGAAAGAAAGAAAGTTTATATTATACATATATATAGATATAGATTCCACTATATATTACATATATATATATATATATAATATATATATATATATATATATATATTATATATATATATATATATATATATATATATATATATATATATATATTTATTGTACGTTGATGATTTTCTCTTGTGTGGCGAATCTGAATAGAGTTTAAGATGTTGGATAGAGGGGTTTGAACGTAAATGTAGATAAGAGTAAGGTTATGTATGGTAGTGAATGAGGAGAAGTCCGCGTATGATAGTCATGTTAAATGGTGAAAGCAAATTCGAACAAGTTATTTCCAAGTTTAAATATTTAGTATATAAGTTGGATGAAAAAGGAACGGAATGATGCCTGCAGAGTGTAGTAGGAATGTTGCGAATGTATTAAAAAGGTTTGCTGGTGCAGCCAAATTCTTGGTGAATACAAAAGGATTAGGTCGGGAGTGCGCTAGGGTTTTGCATGAGGGTATGTTGTTACCTGTGTTAATTTGTAGTAGGGAAACCGGTATGGAATAAGAGATATAGATCTAAGTTACATTGTGTTCATATGGTCAATCTTAGGTGGCTGTAAAGAATTGATAAATCGAGGATGGAACGTGTTAGGTGAGTTGTGTGGTTTGAAGAAAGATTTAAATGAGAGAATAAATAAGATGGATGATAGTCGATTGGTTAATCGGATGTATAGTGATGAGTGTACTGGGAGTCTGAAGAAAAAGTGGATAGAGTCAGTAAAGGAATGCGAGTTTGAGCAGAGAGGAGCGATAGAAAGGTGTCATTTTAATTCAGGATGTGAATGCAGCATTTTGCAATACGCACCTAGGTTTTGGGTGGCGCGTGTTGTAAGAAAAATAGAGTAATGGAAAATCGGGCGCTGGCCTGGCTCTGGCCTTGCGGGGGACATTCAGCAACACATTAACGTGGATATGGTCTACTTACAATTATGAGTGGAGTCGTTCGAGAGCTAGTCTTGTAACAACCCTAGGGGTCGCGCAATTAGGCAATGTGTGCTGCAGTAACCATCTCCATTTGATTGTAATTGGAGACAATCGCAAAAGAAACTGAGAAATAACACTTTGGATTGAGACTTTTCTAACTCATCGCACTGATCTATATTAGATAACTCATCTTTCTTAGTTAGCAGTCACGTCTTATACTCGTGTCACGCAGCGATGTTATTAATACATGGCCAAACTATCTTTATTTATTACTCAGATATCATAGAGACATCGTATAAGTAAATTATATATACATTCTATCAGATATTTAAATCACTAAATCGACTATTACATCTACATTATATCATTATATTATATTATATAATATATATATATATATTCATTCCTATATATATATATTCATATTATATATATCTATTCTATATAAAAAAAAAATAATATATACAATACTATACCAAATCGCTAATGAAAAGTATAAATATATATAGTATATATATACATATAGTCTACTATATACATATATTATATATTATAATTCAATAATATTTATCTTTATGCTATAATGACTAATATATACTAAGATTATATATATAGGACTATACTATTAATTGAAAAATACATAATATGATAATACTTAATATTCATTATATCTAATTATCTATATATTTTTCCCAGAGGTATTCCTTAGGAGTGTAGTATCTACTCGCGCATCTAATATAACTATAAGTTAATCAAACACGGTGATACGTAACATAAAATAGAAGCTTCATCGTGTGGGGACAAACTCCTAGCGGCACTCCCGTATGGCTTTGAGGTCGCTTGGTATGTGGGTAAGCAAGCAAAGAAGTGATTATTCGATAGGACGGTGAACGACTAGGTAAAAACACTATAATTAAAGAGTGAGAAGTTAAACTGAGCAAAGACAATAAAGGACTATAGTCTATGTGAGAGAGCCCGCTCGCTAGTAAAATCCGGATTTTGCACTACTGTGGAACAAGTCTGATAATGACAAACTCTGGGGGCGACGCATCAATAAGTTCTTATAGGAAGCTCATATTCTGCGAGACTTATGATATAGTAGCAACGGTAAGTGTGTGGATGATGCCTAAAAGTAATTGAAGTATAAAGAATGATTAACTTTTAGCGAGTGAGGTTAGGACTTGTTCGAAAGCAGTGTGATGTAAACAGCAGCGTTAAACAGGTAAAAAGCACAGCGTGGTTGATGTAACTAAAACGCTAAATGAACATAGACAGTTTTCAAAGAAGAGGTAGCCTTCGATTATATAGGAGGAAATAACAGTAAATAACTAAAGGTGCTATACGGAGTGACAAATAACAAGTATAACGAGCTAAATGAACAGTTTAATGGACAGCGAGGTAAGTGAAATGAGGACAACACAAGGCTGTATATAAGGCGAAAGCTCTTCTGGATAGGAAGCAGCGAAAATGTTAAAAGCGGATATGAGTAATAAGGGGACATTGCTTAGAATCAATTCTAGAATTACGGCGGATGGTGACTTTATGTAACTGATGAAAATGGAGTGAGGGGAGTGTGGAAAACGAAACTTTTGAAAAAATCTGCACAATAATTAACAGTAAATGATGAGGTCTTAGTGACATAAAAATTGTGGATTTTGTGGTGAGAAAAGGATAGGTATTCGTTGGGATTGAGGTTATAGTAAGCAGAGAAGGTAATGAATAGGGTGATGAAGTTGAAGAATGTAAATCTCGCAGGTTAAGATGAAAATTACTAGATGAAATAGGATAAAAATCTGCAGCAGGACGGTCAGACGAAAGTGTATTGATATGAATTATTGTGAAGAAGTTGTGTAATAAACGTATATGGAGGAGTAATATGTTCCAAGGGATGGAGAGAGAGCGGTTAATTATAGATATAATCCAATATATAATAATATCTTATAATATAAGGGTAATAGAGTGAGAAAAGGGGAACTGATAGAAATTTAAATAGGGGTAATAAGTATTTAATTAAAAGTGTTTAGTATATGGAGTATAGAAGGTATATATGCTGGTATTTTTGGGTCGATAGAGAGTGCTGATCAGAGTTGAATGATTACCAATCCGAGCACAATTTATGGTATATATATATAATTAATGAAATATAGTTAATATACTAATAAGTAGTGTATTTCGTTTTAGTGCTTATCGTTTGGCTTTTACTAGCATAAGGCCACTTCTTCGTTCCCAAGACTGGTGGGAAGAAAGGGGTAGGCCTCTAACTAAGCACATCGGGAATAACATGGATTAAAGCAGTTAGTGGAAGAAATAAAAAAAAAATGTTGGAAAAAGAAAATGCCCAGCTTCTAAGGAGAAATGAGCGCCCGCGTCAAGTACAAATTAAGAAATATAGAATGATAAAAGTCTTCTGTTAGTGCATTCAGATCATATAAAATGTGCGCAACTTTTAACAACAACCTAGACTGGTGTATTCTTAATGGGAATACGACCGCTGGACTGAGGAGGCTCCTATCAGGCTAATGGCTAAATCGTCTAGAGCTGGTAAATGGTGTAGTCTGAATTCCCCCTGCCCAGGATGGGTATAGCAACGTAATGGCCTTGGCTCGCGATTATAACGAGAACAACCTGCCATCCTCTTTGTCCTATATATGGCACAATTTTATTCTCTCCTCTGTGGAATGGCCCAAAACTCACAATTTCTCATCCACTGTACAAGACTATTCGGTTATCTACGACCGATAGTGGGACTAGCATGGAATCGTTACAGCACAAATATAATGGTGTCAATGGTTATTCTGGTCTTATCGGATTTAATATGTGGAAGTCGAGGGCAGGGTTCCAAGGCTGCGTGTGTTCGAGTGTTTCCTTGTCTAACATCCACACTACATCTCTTCATTATATGAGTAACATTCCGCGGGCTGTTAACAACCGACGGTTAATTGAAATCATTCATGACGCTTTTTCCAGAATGATGGTGGCGGATGGCCAGGAAAAAATGCAGTGCTCAGAATGATTGACGAATACGTAGACGTCATATTATTTGACGTGGTCATAGGGTTGTCCGCCACTCACCTCTTATCTTCATAACTACTTACTGCAGGCCACGGATGATTTTCGACGTTACTTCTCTGTCGCTGGAATAAGGCGAATCTTGCATAAGTACTGATTTTAGTTATGAGTACAATATGGTATCTACAAGAGAGATTTCGAGCTAGACTGGTTAGCACTGTTCCACATAAAGAAAGGTAGGTCGGCGTATTATTGAGAGACAAATCATTAGTACGTAGGAAAACTAAGTTAGATAAGGATTCATATACTTGGTTCTTGATGATGGTGACGCGCACAAGGACTCATCTCTAGTCACCTCATAAAGTATGGGCTAAGTTGAAAGTATTACTCGATTAAGATGGTGATGACTAGCACCTGAGAGGGGGCAATAAGTGTCCCGCAGTTAACAATATTTATTTATCACCGTCATGGTTAAGATCCCATAAGCGTGCAGGACATTTTTTCAATGGAGGAACTATGATCCGGAATCTTAACATCATGGCAGATGATGCAGAGTGTAGTAGGGAAAGTTTGTGAATGGCAAGGATATGGTTGCCTGGTCGAGCAATTAAAATCGTTGGTGAATGGTAAAGGGCTAAGTCTTCGAGTGAATGCGGTAGACGATTTTACATGCAGAGCGGAGCTCTATCCCTTGGCAAATGTTTGTTAACCCACACTGTGTTATTGTATGGTAGTGAGACTATGGTTGGAATAAGAATATAGAATAACTAAGTTCATGTTGTTCAGTATGCGTTAACAACTAATCAGAGGGCTCATCAGTCTTTTGTACGCGGATCGATAAGATACAAGACGATTTTATACTCCAATAATAGAGTTTGAAATGGAACTTACATTAGGAAATGAGATGTGTGGGTGTGAAGACACGCAGGGTATAAAACTGAGACAGTACCAGAACATAAATAGAAAGAATAATGTTGAAATATGGTTATGTTTGTTCTAACAACTCGTGACAAGGAACTTGAATGATGAAGCTTCGACCGGTTGGTAAGCGCAGATGTATATGGTGGAGACGTATGTTTCTGGGAACACCGAATCTCCGGCTGTAAAGAACGAACCTCGAAGAGAAAAAAGTGGATTGGAGTAGGTGACGAAATGTCTAGAAGGAGAGAAATGTGAGTTTGGGCAGAGGCGAGAAAATAAAGGTGCGTGCATGATAGGAGAGAATCGCGGGGTTTTGTACTTGTGGGGAGGCATGGTTGTAGGCCCACCTGGGCAAGGGAACTTGAACCCTTACATTGGAACTGATCTATCTACCCATACAGTGAGGCTTCCGTCGGCGGTCACCATGAAGCTCTTAAGGGTCGGATTTTCTAGTCTGTGGATTCAGATTTCACCTACTTTTAATGGTAGAACAGAGTGGCGGTAAGGCTGGCTTTTCTATCTCTTCTGACCGATTTGTCATGATCTTTACCTTCTACTTGCTTTTCTTTTCCGAGCTTGTAGCGCTCCTTACTCTCCCACCTCTTGGGAAAAAATAAGGTTTAGGTGAAGAAGAAGAAGACCGATATATATATTCAGCTAACTATATAATGATTACTACTTATATATATATTATATATATTATTTATATATTAATATATACATATATATATATAATATTATATAATATATATATATATATATATATATGATATATATCTTATAGATATATACCATAATATAATATTAATTATTACTATTATTACTTATATTATATATAAATATCACTATATAAATAATATATATCATATACTATATTCTCAAACTCACTTCTATTTCATCAAGTAAATATATTTCTAGCCTAACAACTCAATCATAATCACAAATATTCAATCTGACATTATATATAAGTGATAGGTAGTAATACTATACTACTCCAACTACTATCTCATATATACATTATCTCCATACATTATCATTAAACACCTAATTATTATACCTTGACCATCTACTCCAACTACTAGAAATATTCTATTTTTCATAACCTACCTAATTCCAATTAAACATAAATTGAATATAACTCTCAAATAGTATGGAAAAGCACAAGTAAGATCACAGACATTGAGAACAACGAGAGATGGACTCCTGTCTTTCACTCCGTGCCTCACATTTAACTCCTAAAGTCCAGATCTAACAATTGGTGAATACCTACTTTTATAACTTACACTCACGCCCATAAAAGCTCTCACACACTGTCTGCGTACTCATACGCTTCTCATCTCCATTCAAGAAGAGTCTTGATCTCCTTTCGCGTAAAAACACACACAAAAAATTTTTATAGTGCGTATCGAATTAGTAGTCTAGTTAAAGATGGACGACTTAATCAGTAAGGCTGTCCCCTTAGTGTGAAATCGCTTTAATATCATATGTCGCCTATGTTTGCAACTCCAGCGTAAAATAATAACCTTCCAAAATTAAACAATAATTTTAACTCTTCTAAATAGCTCCAAACTTCTTTCAGAGCATTTTTTATTTGCAATGTATAGTTATTTGATCTCCGACAACATATCCTCTACACTCCTTAATTAAAACGTCAAACTTGTGTCGTCTAAGATAATTTAGACTACACTACACATAATATCTACTGTCCTATCGTAGAAGCAAAACCGACTCGTCTAACCAATGTAAATGAAACGCTCTCTGTACAGCGGGTCCACTTCTTATCGAGACAAAAATAACCCGTATATGTGTTGTGTGAAGCAGTATATTTTTTACCTTTCCCCTGTATAAAATCTAACACTCATTAAATGAACGCCGTACTTCCCACTGGAAACTTGCAATCATAAGATTTTTGTTGGTTTTCTCTTCTTTCCGATCCTTTCTTTCTTTATGGAGGTGGTTGTGAAATTTATTTTGTTCTCAAAAAATATGATCTCAGAATTGTTTTTCCAGGCCTCTACGTCGTTTTTATATTCCTAATTCTTGTGTGTGTATGAGAAATAGAAGTGAGAAGAAAAAACGTATGGAAAGAATTTCTCGTGAAGAATTATCTCCGTGCTCCCGACTCCAAGTCGGCTACAAGTAAGAGACTCCACTTCTTGCGGTCATCTGTTGATCTTAATTAGATAATTAGCACTTGTAATTATCAGATAGATTATCTATTGACAAGATGACGGCACGAAGATATGTCGGTTTATACATGTTACTCTATATTGAGTAATATCAGTAGTTAGTTATAGGTTGATAGTCATTGGTGGATTAAGTATTCTCTTGATCTATTAGTATTTGTGATGTACATTATGTCATTATTTAATTATATATTTAGGTTATTTAATATTTTCTTGTCTTTTTACATTGTTCCCCAATGGATGCCTCCAAGATTGTTTGAGGGGTGGTGGATAAATGTGCATCATGCAATGGAAACAGAGTAGTTAAAAGTAGAAGTTGAAAATAAGCTCGCCCTTCCCACTCTCCATCCCCTTAGCCCCCCATCCCTCACCTTAAGTGCGATAAGCCGTCGCAGTCAGAAATTTCCCACCTAAATTTTCAAAACACACCGTCAGATCTCCCAACTGATTTCAGTTAATCCATCGATCAATGTTAGGGTATCATCCCTCACAAAAACATACCATACTACTCTTATTATGCTCTATTCTTCTCGCTCGTGGTTAAAATTCTTTATTTCTTTCCTTCAGACACACTTT
>JABUQX010104095.1:0-5000 GCA_015478945.1 Trachelipus rathkii
CCTCCCCAGCCCACCGTGATTTATTGATCTATTGATTCATGTCATATTTTTTACTAAAATTGTTACGTTTTACATACCCTAAAGCAGTAAATGAGTAAATCAAACCACCCTCCCCTGCACCCTCCTCCCCTCCTCCCACCATCCTATGATCTATTGATCTATTGATTTAACTCATATTTTGTATAACATAACACAAAACATTTATGCTTTTCATATTTATAACTTAAAAAATTTACGTATTACATACCCTAAAGCAGTAAATCAGTAAATCAAACCATCCACCCTACTCTCCTCCCCGTTTCCTACCCTCCCATGATCTATTGATCTATTGATTCAACTCACATTTTGAGTACAATTTAGGTTAAACATAACCTAAAAACAAGTTCTTTATAATTTGATCAACGAATATATGCTAACGTAACAAAATTTTCACATTAATAAAGCTAACATAGCATCACCTGAACCAAAAATATAATGTACAGCAACAAACCTAACACATCTCAAACCAGAATAAACGGCTAAAATTAACAAAGTTCCACACTTAACAACAGTAAAGTAACTAACATAGCGTAAAATAGCGTAACCTATTCATACTTTGTCAAGCATATCTCCAACATATCTATGTTAATTTTACATTAACATGGTATTTTTCAACAAAAGGTTTACCATAACCTTACCTAAGTACCATAATACCTAACGGGTAAATACAAACATAGTAAAGTTTTATCCTCTGTAAAGCTAAACTATGAACATAACATACTTAACACACAACAACCAGATAAATAAACAGCTATCATTAACAGCTTAACTATTGATCTATTGATTCAACTCACATTTTGAGTATCATTTAGGTTAAACAACATAAAAACAAGTTCTTTATACACTGATCAACGAATATTTGCTAGCGTAACAAAGTTCCCACATTAATAAAGCTATCATAGCATCTCTTGAACTAAGAATATAATACAACGACAATTATACTCCTAAATAAATTTACGCACGAATGAAGTATGTTAACATTTAACAAAGTTCCACACTTAACACCAGTTAAAGTAAACTAACATTGCCATTACAAAACGTACTCTAGTTCATAACTTCAACATACTCTAACTATTAACATTAATTTTACATTGACACAGTAATATTTAACAAAAGTTTATCATAACCTTGTCTAATTATCATACAGACAAACATAACATAGCAAACATAACAAAGTTTTATCCAAACATAACATAAAAATAAGTTCTTTGAATAAAATATCATAGTAAAGTGTAAAGGTTTACTGATTTTAAAGCAGTAAATCAGTATATCAGTAAATTAAACCATCAACCCCACCCAAATTCCCTCCCACCCTTCCAAGATCTATTGATCTATTGATCAAATAATATTTCGAGTATCATTTTGGATAAACATAGCATTAAAAAAATAAGTTTTCTTTATATACTGACCAACGAATATAAGCTAATGTAACAAAGTTTTAGAATTAATAAAGCTAACATATCATAACCTGAACTAAGAATATAATGTACAACGACAAACCTAAAATACCTTACGCTCGAATAAACAGTCAGCATTAACAAAGTTCCATACTTAACAACAATAAAATACCTAACACAGCGTACAAAACGTAACCTATTCACACTTTTTCAAGCATATCTCTAACATATCAATGTTAATTTTACATTAACATCGTAATATTTAGCAAAAATTTATCATAACCTTACCTAAATATCATAACCCCAACGAATAATTGCAAACATAACAAAGTTTTAACCAAACATAACATAAAAATAACAAAGTTTTATCCAAACTTAACATAAAAATAAGTTCTTTGAATAAAATATCATAGTAAAATGTAACAGTTTACTGATTTTAAAGCAGTAAATCAGTAAGTCAGTAAATCAAACCACCCGTCCATCCCCTCCCTCCCACGCCTCCATGACCTTTTGATCTATTGATTCACGTCACATTTCGAGTATCAGTTTGGATAAACATAACACAAAAATTAGTTCTTTATATACTAACCATCGAATATATGCTAACGTAACAAAGATTTAGCATCAATAAAGCTAACATAGCATTACTTGAACTTAAAGAATACAATGCACAACGACAAACCTAGCACACCTTACGCACGAATAAACTGCTAACATTAAGAAAGTTCCATACTTAACAGCAGTAAAGTAACTAACATTGCATACAGAACGTAACCTGTTCACACTTTTTTTAAACGTATCTGTAACATAACATTAGTATTTTTACCTTAACATATTAATATTTAACAAACATTTATCATAACCTTACTTAATTATCATACAGACCAACGAATATATGCTAAGGTAACAAAGTTTCCACATCAATAAGCTAACACATCATAACTTCAACTAAGAATATAATGTACAACGACAAACCTAACCTACCTCACGTATGAATAATCTGCTAACGTTCATAAAATTCCCTACTTATCAAAGGTAAAGTAGCTAACAGGACATACAAAACTCAATGTATCCCCACTTTTCCACCATATCAGCAACAGTTAAAGCAGTATTATCTAACAAAATCCCTTAACAAAGTGACCAATCTATCAAAGATACCAGCATCTTGAAATATGAATTGACCAACTACCTTCATGAAACTGTCACTCATATCGAATATAACATCATTTTGAACTATGAATAAACGTAGACATTAGCAAAATTTTCGAGCAAACCAAACATTACTCAGCAAAAACCCAACCTTTGCTCACGTTTTCTAACGCATCATCGTCAGTTAACACAATAATATCTTACGAAACTTATCATTTCTCTAACAAAGTAATGTTAATTTCAGTGTCATAGTAAAATTTAACAAACGTAACCAGAAATTAAACATAGCCTAACATATCTAACACTTACAATGGACGAAAACCTACAATAGATATTAACATTTGGAACTACGAAAAAGACATTAACATCCTATGAATAGGTTCTCAACCTACCCCCCATTACACAGCAAAACTCAACCTATCCCAGCTTTTCAATCATATCATCAGCAGCTAAAGCAGTATTATCTAACAAAATTCCTTAACAAAGTGGCCAAACTATCTAAGATACCAACATCTTGAACTATGAATTGGTACTACATTCATCATTTTATGTTTGTATTTGTATTTCGTGTTTCATTCGATGCTATCGCCCCATAAAAACTAATAAAATGCTAATTGGAACTAAGAACAATAACATACCTAACTTAAGAATAAACAGCTTTCATTAACAAAGTTCTTTGCTTATCAACGGTAAGTAACTAACATTCTCCGTAAAACTTAACCTATCCTACCCAGGGCTCTCTTAACCGCTAGGCAAACTATAGGCAAATGCCTAGGGCGGCCCTAGGTGGCTAGAACGCGGCAGACAACGACAGAAAAAACGTGAAAAATAGCTATATATATGTATATATATATATATATATATATATATATATATATATATATTATATATATATATATTATATATATATATATATATATATATATATATATAATATATATATATATATTATATATAATAGTATATATATATAAAATACTTTTCTAAAAACTAATTTATCATATATATAAATGTGTGCAGTGGCGGCGATAACGGGCCCGCAGGGCCCGCACTGCGGGAGGGCCCCGGAGTTCGAGGGGCCCCTTACGGAGTCCAACTGTGAAACCAAACGGAAAAATTAATTTCTTCTCATTTGTTAATAAACAATAGTCAGCTGTTCCACCAAAAAAAAATCATTCAATCGCATATTAAACAATTTCTTTTAAAATAAAATAAAATATCTTTTCAGAATACTCGTATATGAATATGACAGAACAAATAGGTACCGGAAATATTCTCCAGTTTTCGGTCGACTCTTCCCAAAATGATGACAGATCGAATATCAGGGGTTGTATATAGGCTACTTTTTTCACTATATAATGATGGTGATCAGGCGCGGTCATCCCTTACACTATAGAATGATGGCGATCAGGCTGGGAATCCTCTTTATTTTTTTAAATATGTTTTGTAGTTGCATTGAATGCCTTCATTGTTATTAATTACTTGTGAAGTGTTTTGTTATTAGTTTCGGCTTCATTGATTATTTTTAATTATATATATATATATATATATATATATATATATATATATATTATATAATATATATATATATATATATATATATATATATATATATATAATATATATATATATATATAATATATATATATATAATATATAATACTATATATATATATATATATACATATATATATATATTATATATATATATATATACTATATATCATATATATATATGCTATATATATATATATATATATATATATAATATATACTATATACAATATATTATTATATATAATATATATATATATATATATATATATATATATATTAGAATATTATATAGGAATATAGAAATAATGTCGGTTAGACGATGCTATTTGAGTGGTTCGCAAAAAAAAAAAAAGAAAAATCAGACAGTCGAAAATTTAACAAAACTTCCAAAGATTGATTCATTTTTCAAAAATCCTGCATCCGAGTTAAATATTAATTGTATTGCTTCTACATCGAGCTCTGTGAACCTTATTGAAATTAGAAGTACACAAGAGGTAAAGGATAGATCAAAAGAATGTGAAACCAACGTTAACAATGACGTTGATAGATGCGTTAGCGAAAACTCTACTGTGGCTAAGATTTCGTATAAAAATAAATTCCAAAATGACATTGGATTTTTTCATATGCCTCTTTCTAAGGAAGCCAGAGAAAAAATTTAGCCGGTGAACCATGCCGCCGTTTAGGTCCCTTTCCTAAGGATATAATTTCAAAAAGATCATTCAGTGCTGAATATTATTCATATCGAAACTATAACTAGCCAAAAAATCGAAAGATATTGGCTTTGTTATTCTCCCAAATTAGATGTTGTTTATTGTGGGCCTTGTTGGCTGTTCAATGAATGCCCTGAATCAAGAAGTT
>JABUQX010104095.1:10000-27873 GCA_015478945.1 Trachelipus rathkii
GATCAGTCAACGAAGAAATCCGGGATCATCAATAAACGGAATAAAAATTGAGATGCGATGTTTTTGGAACTTCGTAGTTCTTGGAATTGTTATTTCAATACCTAATCTGTCGCATACATGGTTTTAAAATCTGTGTCTGCATTTTGTCTATCTTTTTCGAAAAGTTGAATAATGTCTGTTTACTTAAGTTTATTGCACTGACATGTTTAATGGACACTCTGTAACTGTTTTGACAAGGTGTAGGTTATTCCAAGAAATTTTACTTAAAACGTATAATTATTTATAAAATTCAAATTAACTGATTTTGAATTTAACACGAAGATAGTTTTCTTTTGATAATTCAACCAGGCCATCTTTTATTTCTTCCAATAACGCAAGTAATTGGCTCAAGAGTCTCTTTTAAAAATGAAATCCGCTTCAGGACGTTCACACCATCTTAATCCGCACATCTTTCTGAAGCTTTGCTTTCTGGAATCCTCAAATCTCGTGCCACTTATATTCTTCCAAGAAGTTTGTGCGCTTCGGATTCGATCGAAAAAAGTGCATATTTCAGAGATGAATCTAAGACGTTTCGAATTGCCTGAATTTTAGAAGTCTGAGAGACATAGATTTAATCAATGTGCTACACAATGTGTGTATAGAGCTTTAGAATACTCATTCCGAATAACAGAATGCACTCCTCGGAATTCGCCTCTCATGCGAAGAGGCTCCTTCTATATCCATTGCCATTCTTAAATTTTCGAGTTTTAAACCAAGGTAGCCGAGTCTCTCCAAAATTTCAAAATTTGCCAATGCTTTCCCTGAGATATCATAAACCGTAACAAATGATAAAAAAATCCTCTCTTAAAGTAAGTAAAAGGAGTATCACCTCCATCGCCACCAATCGCGTACCTAACAGAAAGTGAAAACTGTTCTGTTTGGGAAAAATCCATTGTTTCAGCTAATACTGAAAAAAATTAATTTTATTAACTTTCTTCCACTATTTCCTTGTTGTATAAGCTGACTAAAATGACTGTAATATTTCATTTTGTATCATTCGGATCTCGTATACATTGAATTTTTGGACGATAGAAGTAAGTTGGTTCTTCAAAAACCTGGTCACCTCCATTTGCTCGAAAATCCTAGAAGGCTTCTAAAATTTCCAATCATTTTCAGCTGGACGTGTGATTAATTCAATACGTCCAGGAGTCACTTGAGCCCGCTTAATGGCAAGACCTGCTGGCACATAACGTTATAGTTTCACATTATTACGGTACTAGTTTTTCTTATTTTCTTCAACTATTTTTCTTATTTTATGAGTATCCATGTAATTACAACTCGCCTTCTCGATTTTTTTCTGAATAAGAGTTTCAATATTATTTATATATTTATAATAATATATATTATATATATCAATATAGTATATATATATATTATAAATAGAATATTATTATAATATATATATATTATATATAATATACAATATATATATAGTATATTTGTTAGTTTGTTTTCTGCTGAAAAAACTTGCAGTCGATAAATAAATTCGGGGAGGCGGCTTGCAGGCCCCTCCAGCCCACCCCTGGCTTTACGCCCCTGTGATTGAATAAAAGTGTAAAGAGGTATTAGATATACTATATATATATATATATAATAAATATTAATATATATAATATATATATATACTCATAGATACTAATAAATAAAAATATATATAATTAAATATACTAATATATATTATTATATAATATATAAAATAAAGAGAGGGCCCCAACAAAATTCTTGTGGGAGGGCCCCGAAGACCTTAGCGCCGCTACTGATCTACCTCAATGTAAAATTACACAGTGTATATATACATTATATTATATTATATATATATAGTATATATATATTATATATATACTCTATAATATTATATATATAATATATATATATATATATCATAATAATATATAATATATATATATATATATTATATATATATATTATTTATATACTATATTATATATAATATATCATATATATATATATATATATATATATATATATTATAATAATATATACATATATATATATATATATATATATATATATATATTAATATATATTATATATATAAAAGATTATATATAATATATATATATTATATAATAAATATTATAATAAAATATATATAAATAATTATATAATAAATAATATATATATAGTATATATATATATACTTATATTATATATATAATAATATAGTAGTAATAATAATAATATATATATAATATAATATATAATTTAAATAATATTATAATATATAAATATAATATATATATTAATTTTTACATTTGCTTTAGGTGAATATTTTTTTTGCCTAGGGCGGAATGAATGGTTAAGAGGGCCCTGTATCCTACCTTTCAAAACGATATGCGCATACCTCTCGTTGCGAATTAGGCTTCACAGACTGTAGACTTAACATTTAGGATAGCTTTTCACTGTTTTATAACAAAACATATTCACGAATCGCGCTCACTCCATCAACAATAGTGGGGCTCATCATTGAAAATTGTTCGGTTATATGTATTAAAGATTGGATCACCCCCTAAGGGGTTGTAAGCTGGTTTTTGGCCTCCGCCCTAAGGGCTGAGGCCTTACCCCTCCTTCGGAGGGGTAATGCCCGCTTACACCCCCTTTAAGGGAGAGGTAGTCCCATCATCTCGCGGAATAATCAAAAGCTTATTCAGGGTATCAACACCCTCCACGTTTATCTCTGGGAGGAGATGTGTTTTGGCGAATAATGTTTACATCTTAAAATTAACCGCTTACACTTCCCTTCGGGGGTTACCCCGAGATGCGTCTTCATGAACAATCTCTCTAGCCGGTGATCTCAAAAGTAGTGGGGCTCGTCGGCTGAAAATTGTTCGGTTATAGTATCGTAAAGGAATTAAGATTATGTTGATGACGTGCAGCGCATTCGTGAGAGCTTTTGTATAAAGATGATAAGTATGCAGGGTAAGCCTAACGCTTCGAAGGTATTGCGTAATGTTTAGGTTTAGTTTTATGGATTATATTAGTTACTTACCGTTTGATGGCAAAGAACTTTGTTAATTAAAACTGTTTATTCGTAAGTTAGATAAGTGTTATGTTCTAAATAGTTCCAATTAGCATTTATATATTGAGTGTGCATGAGCTCACCTGAATGAAACGCTGAAATAGAAGACAAAGATAAAACGAACTCGGGCCGCGTAAGCGCCTAAAAGTGAATGTACAACTGTAAAAACAGGTTTAACCTTCCTGTTAGGCTTGTGTTTGTATCGCTTAATTTTATAATATTTCTTTTCTCTGACGATCTGTTTAGCGTCATAATCGTTGGGACTTGAAAGCCACTCTAGGAGGTGTGTTCTGTTAAAAAAAGTGTTTATTTTCACTGTGTGCATTATGTTACGTCTTAACAGATATACCTTTATACAAGATATTAAACAATGGGTAATCAAGATCCAATGGTGTGGGTTTTCAAATTCTTATATAAAAGAAACCCCGAGGATTTAAGATTTTCGTTGTATTAATCAATCTAAGTATATCTCCAAGTAACATAGACGTATTTTATGGAGTTACAGATGAAAACTACTCGTGCTATGTCGCCACGCTGCAAATGGGTTTAAGAAGATACCTCTAACTCATATCGAGATTTTAGTTAGAACTCGACCGAAAAACGATTATTAGCAGAAGAGGGTGTCATAAAGTCAGCCACCTTACTATCTCTTTTTCTAAGGCTATAATTTCTCACCGAATGGAAGTTCAAGTATGAAAGATGTGTAATGAAACAGGTGTATTTAAACCTACGGCTCGTAAAATCTATATTTCTGGATTAAAACAGCAAAAATATCTGTCGGAGGTTTGTAGGAATGTAATAATAATGCAATAATCCGTGAATGATTTATCTTTTTTTTGTTATTTGTTATACTTAATATAAAAATTTTCATAACAGATCACGCTTCAAAAATTCATAGCGAAGGTGTTTATGATTATCTGTTGTATAAAGGTTGTAACATGTTTCTTATAACTTTTTACCTGGGAAATAACAATTTTTAAATGTTTATTTTTATCATTTATTTCTTTTTCCTCCCCTATTTGTATTTCCTTCTTTTGACATCTGTGTTTTTTTTGTGGAAACAAGTTTGCAACAGACTCTAAGAATAATCATATAAGCATATATATTTGATATATTTCAATAGTACAATCTTCAATTATCGGATCTTTAGGTGACATTACAAAATATATTTATTCTCTACAGTGATATATTTATTTACTCATTTTATTTATAATATTTATAATTATTATATTACATACTATTATAATTATTAATATTATTATTTATTTTATTTATTATTATTATTATCTATTATATTATTATTATTATTATTATTATTAGTTATATATTATTATTTATTATTATTATTATTGTTTTATATATTACTTATTATTATAATTGGTAGTAGTAGTAGTAGTTAGTATATTTCTATTTTCTCTTCATATAATAATATTTATATTTAATATTATAATATATATTATATTCCTATATCATATTATATTATATATTTTATATTTATTATATATTATTATAAATTATTATATTAATATATCAAATTATTATAAATTATATATTGTGGTATTGTCTATCATGATTATTATGCTATGTACTAATTTAATAACATTGGTAAGGTATTCAAAAATTAATCCTTTTTTTTCTTAAGTGTTTAATTATGAAATTACAATTTATCAACTGTATTTTATATACTTTAAAATTCTAAGAACGTGTCAAAATTTGATTATAAATCCTTAAGTTTACTCAAATTCAATTTAAATAAAATTTGGAGTTTTTAAATTAAAAATTTTCATTAATTAATTAATTTTTAATTAATAAAGTATCTGTACCGACTGTTTATGTTGCGCACAACTTGCACTTTAACATTATTCGATTTCATGAACGTCTGTATTACTGAAAGAAGACAAATTTAATTCTGGCCTGTATTGTATGAGCTGTGGTCGAATTATCAGTGTGCCGCAGGATGATTAAAGTCGTGGCCGCAATTGCCCTATAAATTTTTGAGAGAACTTCACTGACTCTTGTTTTTGAGATGTTACACAGTTTCTCTATCCACGTCTCTCTAATGTTTGATGATTTGATCAGGAAGTAGTGTTGTTCTTCTCAAGATGCACAGATGTTTGTGCGGTTATCTCGGACACCATCTTTAACAGCATGATATCTCATGACAACAGTGAACTGCTATCCTGGGTGATATTACTGGTCCAATATTTTTCGCAATTTCGGATTTTCAATTAAATACGTCACTATTTGTGAGAGTAGTTTAGGATTTGTGATTTTACCACCTGTATGAGTTTTCAGTTTTCTAGTGTGAACTTCAAGCAGCATCGAATCCAGAATTATGGTGTACATGAAAAAATAATTGTTCATCGTCATGACTTATACAGTAGGACCAACAAAGAACTGCTGAATGGTATTTTCAATATCTGAAATACCATTCATACGGTTTGGAGAAAGCTTAACTTGGATGATTATTGATTATTAGGGTATTAATCGCTGAACTTTTAATTTTTAACTTCTATCACATTTTCTTTACAATATATAGTTCAGTAGTATTATCTTTCTGATCAGTCGATGTTTGAAAGAGACCTAGAACTTTGTTTAGCCGTACATAAATACAAAAGAATTTCAATGTGACGACACGAAGATTATCGCATTACTATACATAGTGTTCTGTAAATTTACTATATGTATCTTTTATGACTTTTCGTTTCATTGTCCCATAGATTTGTATTTTTATATTGATGGGACGATTAATCGTTATCGTTATCTATTAGCAAAATCAGCATATTTTTTTTTTCAATTCAGTACATGCGGTAATTTTTTTTTTTAGACCGAGTATTATTTTGCTCACTGTTAATGGATAGCAAATTTCATTCCGGAGGAATTTGCGATAATATACCAAAACTCAATACATATATATTATTACCAATAATCATTTATATACCTTCGTTATTTATATCATATTAATATGTATAGTCATAATATATATATAATCACATAGTATATTATAATATATATATATCAGTATATATTATCTATATATATATATATTATATATATATATGAATATATATATATATATATAACTTTATTAGATATAAATTAATATATATATATATATATATATGATATATTATATATATATATATTATGTATATAATATATAATATATATATATAGTAACTAATATATATATATATATATATATATTATATATATTTTATATTATATATATATTATCATATATATTATATATATATATTAATGATATATAAATATTTATATATATATATAGTATAATTATAATATGATATATACTTTATTATATATTTCTTATATATATTTATATTACGAATATAGTTTATTTATTATATAGTATATATATATATATATATAGAGTAGTATATCCATTTTGCTATGTATGTTATGCACTTACCAGTGTCTTATATTGTTCGCACCTTTCTTGTTCTGCTTCATCATACATATACACCAAACTCATCTCCAGACAAATCTTAATGAAGACACACATTTTATTCCTCAATTTATTCATATAATCACATACTTTATAATCTCCACTACCCCTCTCCTCATAATAAATCTAGACTAACATTTTACAGACTCCACATTATGTCCTATATACATCTCCGCATGTGTGGTATTAGTATAAAATTCCCTTACATATGTATGTCATAGCTGTTCGTGAAAGCGACTGGACGGTGGTTATAGTTATGGGTTGGCTGCCACTTACCATTTATACCTCTATTTCAGGTAATGACTAATTTGATGCCTGTGCAGGAAGAAGGTCGTATACGTGACGTAAGCGGCATTCTATCATTTCGCGAAATGTATGAATCTATGGTAACAAAATTAAATGAGTAATTGGTAGAGATAATGTGTTGAGGAGAAGAGTGAGAGAGGTGTATGTATGTATTGTAGTGAATATATGGACAAATTATGATTTGCTGCCTGTGACTGAAACATAATGATGAATGAGGAAACGTGAAAATGTGTGGTGTGAAATGAGTGTGTGTGTTGTTGTGGAAAGGAATTAGAAGGGAGAGAAGATTTACAATTCTGATGAGTGACTTGAGTGTGGTATCACATCTTATGGTAGATTTGTGTGGTATATGAATAATTAGAATGTCTACTAAGTTAAATTTAGTTTAGAAAAGTGTTCATAAATGCTTGTGTGGGTTGTCGACATCATGGTCCATCTTGATGGTATGTTGAAGAGAGCTGCGTTTATTGCGGATATCATCTGAGTGTTTTTGGATGGGGTGAGTAGGAGATTCAAGTAGTAGGAGGTCCATTTTGCACGAAAATGACATTAGTTTAGCATATTTCTCACTCCACTCCACTCTACGGGCAAGCCCTATTCAAGGAGGGGGTGATATACGCTCAAAAGTTTCACACCTCTATAGCGCAAATTACAGCATGTGAGCACAGACACAGCTTTAAAAGTGAGGGAATATAAATATTCAGCTACAGGAAAATACACAGAATCGGAAAAGGAATTCACACAGAATCATAGATGGTAATTGTAGGGATAAGAAGGAAGCACCACAGCGACATAGCCTGAGTTACCATAATGTCAGCACAGAACATCGTGCGCAGATACGCACCCTTTGTTGCTAACGATAAGGGCGTTGTAAGGGTGGTGGTCGTAGATGTGAATAATTTCTTCTCGTCGCACCTCCGCTGCGTAAACCTATAGGGATTAGGAGATACAACGTGCGCACACATCACGCCGCAAAAGATAGAGGTCAATGAAATAGATAGTGCAAACACATTTATAATCCTTTTTGGCCTTTGACTCGTGAGCGTGTATCCAAAAGGTTGAGGTGAAAACACCGATGTGCCCCCCAGATATGAGAGAGTACTCCATAGCATGGGCCGGTATGAATCGCTTGTATAGCTGGAGTACTGAGAAGAGAAAAAAAAGTCTCTGCTAGATTTAAACAGAACTTACCACAACTTCTTAATCTTTTGAGAGTGAACTTCTTATGACAAATGGTTGGTTGGATCCTTCTGAATGAAAGACATCTTTTTGAGTTTAATAAAGCCAAGGATATATATATTGTAAAACAGGAGAGACGAGAGAACCGTCAAAAGATTTGGAAAGTTAGAAGGTGTTATTGGATGAGGAGATTTGTAAGAAGTTGGTTTTAAAGAATTGAATTTCACAAGGTGAGACGACCCCATCCGGAAATCTCATCCAGGTCAGCAAGAATAGAATCGAAAGATTAATGACGAGAGCAATTCCTAGAAGTAAACAAGAGGGAGCTAGAATTGATATGAGTTGAATAATGAAGGGTCGAGTCCATCGGCATATGAGTGGATAAAGTTAGAGGTGCAGGTGAGAAGATCATAATGAATAAGTAGGAATAAAGTAGGAGTAAGACAGAACCCTGAGGAGGAGTCAGCAGCATCAAAGACTAAAAAAGAAGAAGAAAATGCCCCATCAACAACGAGCCAATATTGATGGCGATTTGAGCGACTTGAAAGAAAGCTTAGAGCAAAGAGAAGGAGGAAAACCGAAGGAAGGTAGCTTAAGGAGGGGAGCTTGGAGGCAGTGACGCGTGCCATACATACTTCCGGTTCAAATGACTTGTATATGTCAAGACGCACCTCACAGTCTCCGTCAGTTCCTATAAGAGTGAAAAACTCCATAATCGTTAGACAGAAAGTATATCGCCCATTAGATTCCTCTGAGCGCGAATAAGTCTGTACTGGCGATGGAATGGAGTTTCAGATGACCTAAGAAGTGAGATATGAGGAGGGCTTCAAAGATCTTAGATAGACATCATAGTGAGAATTGATGCTATGGGAGCTTCACAACAGTGAAGAAATGTTAGTATTGAGAACATGGAATGTTATTGAACGAGGGGCGGGGAAAGCACGGACAGCCACACTTCATCAATCTACTCCGGGGGAATGCCTATATCTGAATACACCCGCTTTCTAACGTTTATAGATTTAATGGACATGCAACTCCAATCAACATGTAATCCAAGCAAAGGCATAGACCCTGAGAGTAGAATGGATGATAAGGACACAGGATGCAGAATAATCGTTGTTGATGTTTATAGTGGAATTTAATATTGTTAGCCTGAAGAGATTGTGGTCCTTTTTCAGTTGGAGTAATAGCACTAATCATCTGATCGTGATAAGAGGAGGTAAAGGCAAGATTACAATAAAAAGTTGCTAGAGAAGTTTTTTGTCAGTGGAAAGAAGCAAAGGAGGAATAGCGCACACTCTTATCGTATGATATATGAAGCCCGCACTTCTTGCTCGTCTCCGAAGAGTATCCCTGCAAACGATTCTAGCTGAATGAAAATTAGCGATCAGTGATACCAGAGAATGATAATTCTTATATTCCACCCCCGATCTCCACTGTCCTCTACCTGATTGGCCAGAGAACAAGCAGGATCGAACCATGGATTATGAGAGAGAAAGATTAGGTTGAAGAAGGAATGAACCTGATCTCCCATAAACGATTACAGCTTCCCTCCTTATCTTTTAATATATTTATACATCCATAGTCATTATTCCTTACTAAGGTAGACAATTGTTTTCATCTGTAACTTGGGAAACTACATTTAAATCCTGAGTCTAAAATATTTTTAGTACATATATGAGGAACAGCCCCTTGACCTAAGAAATCGTTACGGGACTCAACATGTCTCCTCATGTTCCATTAATATATACTTTCATTTTCGCCATATAATTATTATTTATTTGTTTCATGTATTATTATAATTATTATTATTATTTTTTATTATTATTATTATTATTAATTATTATTATTATAATTATTATTTTATTATTATTATAACAAAACTTCCTTTTGTTAAACGTGTCCTTTATGCCCTTTTCTCATGAGGGTGTAGCACTGGGGGTATCTAAGGAAATCGGGAACTTTACACGGCAGGCTATCTTCAAACAGCGCCACCAACATGTTCGCAGTGATTTTAATTCTTGTCCCAGGAAGATAAAACTCAACTGCTAACGCGAGGATTGAACCAGCGGTCCTCTCCGCATCTAGAGTCGGCAGTCAACCTCCTACGCCAACAGCGTTATTATTATTATTATATTTATTATTATTATATTATTATATTCTTATTTATTAATTATTATAATTATTATTATTATTATTATTATTATTAATTTTATTCTTATTATTATTATTATTATTATTATTATTATTACTATTATTATTTTATTATTATTATTAATTAATTATATTATTATTATCTATATTATTTTTATTCAATTATTATTATTATTAATTAAGAGACTTAAGGAATGGAATCAAAAATATTGATCGCTTTAAATAATTTTTGGGGGGTGTTCAAGCTGACTCCTTGTCAAAAACCTTTCATATATATATACTAATAATATATATTTATATATATATATATATATATATTATATATTATATATATAATATATATATATATACTATATATATATATATATATATATATATATATATTATAAACACTTATATTACTTACACCCACATACACACATTACGCTTCTATATATTTATTATGTATTATTATTTATTTTTTTATATTTATTTTATATTCAATATTATATTTATAAAAATATAGAATATATTATATGGAAAGAATGTATTCATTACAGCAAAAATTCTTATACTTATTTATCCTCATCATTCTTCATAATATCTACAAGCTACAGGGAAAAGAGATACATTGCTGGAATGCTGGTTTCGTTTTAGAGTCGAAATGTAAAAAAAAAAATAAAAAAAATATATAAAAAAAAAACATTCTCAAAATATATTATTATTAATTTTGCTTTTTTTATTTTTACTAAAGCAATAACCCAAGGGTAATAATCGTGCACGATATGAGCAGGGTCGGAGGATCTCTCGGTCTCTCCGTGCGCGAACGTACGGGTGACTAGAATTCCCATCCCTCTTCTCAGGGGAGGGTCTCCGTGAACCACGCTCTTATGTGGTATTGGGTTGGTCGCTGGGTGTTCTGCTGCCTCCCTAACGCGGGTATGGAAAACGTCCCTGTGTTTCCGTCGGCTCGGCCCTATAACATTGCCGTGTATATATCTCTACTTTATTCATATATAATTATATATATTATATATATCAATATATTATTTCAATAATATATATATATTATTTATATAATAATATCAAATATATAATATATATCTATAATATTTATATTTATATATTTATTTATTATTTCTACTCGCTCTCGTCGCTCTCTATAGGCATATTTATTTTAATTTATTTTTATTTATATTTTTTTTTTTACACAGTGTTTTTAACTACAATTTTTACAACGTTTGATCTTCCAAAAATGTATCTTTTCGCATAGCTATTTGGTTTAGTTTTTTTTTTGAGATATTATTAATATATTGTTATTTTTTTTTATTTTTTTTTTTTTTTTTTATATCATATTTTCCTTTATTTATTTTTGGATAAAAACTATACCAACAAACGTATTCTTTTCCTGTAGCTATTGTGTTTTTTGAGATAATATTATTTTGATTTTAAAAATTATATTTTTTGCTCGTTATATGATACAGAATTCGAGTTCACATTATTCATATATACTATATATTATATATATCATTTATATTATTTATATAATTATATCATTATATATTATATATATTATTATTATATTATATTATATTATATACTTCACATAAAGTGATATATTATATATATATATATATATAATAATATATATATTTACTATATATACTATACTAATATATTATATATATATTTTTGTTATATTTATATAGTTATATACTATATATTATATATTAGTATATATATATATATCTTTATTTATATATATATTTAATATGTATATATATATGTAATATGTATTATATTTATTATCATATTTTATATACTACTATTATTTATATATATATATCTTCCTATTTTTTATATTAAAATATGACACCAGAATCATATGTATTAATATCATTAATATATATTTAACATTGCTAAATAAATTAAATAATTACTTTACTGTATATATATATCATTAATATATATATATTATATATTAGATATATAGTATATATATATTAAATATATATTATATATTTACTTTATTAATTTATATATAATTTTATATATATAAATATATACTAATAATGTATAGGTAACCATTCTATTCTGTGAATTTAAGTATTACTAATTTATTCTTTTTATAATTTTTTCTCTACATCATTTTTTAAATTATATATTATATATATATTATATATATTATTCTATATCTATATATTTTATATTATTTTTTATTTTAATATTCAATATTATATTATTACTTATATATATAATTTATAACAGATTATATTTAGGTATTACTCACTTATATAGATATAATATTTTTGTTTATAGTTTATGAAATAGCAATAATATATATCTCTTATACAAATTTATTTTATATTTTAAGTTAGTTATTAAATTATATTTTATTATTTATTTTATTATTTTTTTATTATATATATTTACATATATAATGTTTATTTTCTTTATCAAAAATAAATATAATATATATATATATATATATACTATAACTTATTTTATAAAGGTTAGTCTATAATATATATATATATACTTATTATATATATATATATATTATATAATTATATATAATATATATATATATATATATGTATTATTCTTTTTATTATGATAACTCTAGAAAAAAAAATTTAAATTAGCACTTGGTGGAATTTGTAGTTCCATACTAAATTTAGCTTTCTTGTGATTATACAAATTAAAGATATCGTACGGTTTATTATAAAGCACTGAATGCAAACTGTTTATATAGTAGATTTGGAGAAAAACAGATAAAATGAAGTCTGTTTCTGTCTTTACCAGTAGAATACCTACAAGAATGAGCAAAGCTGTTAAGTCTGTAACTATAACAGAGCATAGAAGATATGAGAAAACGTAACGAAAAAATAAACACGAAAATATTAAAGAAACAGAAGCGAATTGCTTGCTTCTCTGTTTCAAGAAAGATGTTTACTAAAAAAGGACGTGAGATTGTGAGTGGAAGATTATTGGAGGAACTCGTGAGCTTTTGAGTATTGAAAACAACTTGTTCTCTAATGCCTTCTGTCGCCAAGAAATTCCTGATGATAAAGATTCTAATGCTAGTTGATTATAATGCCAAGGGTGGTTTATTGCTGTGTTGAATTTCTTGTGCGTCTATACATACATGAGGGGAGTAATGTGAAAAGGCGTTAGTCGTATCGGGCATATTTATGGAGTGGATATGTGTGAAGCAAATAGAGAATAGGTCTTTATGAAAAGTAAAGAGTTAGAGATAAAAACAGAACCCTGAGGTTTTATAATCAACGACTCTACTAATTTTATAGATTTAAAGGATGAGAGGGAGGGGTGGCATTTACCAAAATACTGAAGGAAATGGTCAGGACCTAGAAACAGAAGAGACTAGAAAAAGGATCGCTCAGTAGGATGCGCTTCTTACGAAAGGGTCCTGCAATGTGGCGATGCATAGAGAAAATAGATTAGACAAGAATATTGACTGATGTTTGCTAACCATCACGTCTCGTCTATTCATCAGGATAGGGTTCGAAAACTATAAGGAAAGAGCAGAAGTTAGAGGAGATTTTGGCAGTGGAAGGTTTAAACGGCAGTTATGCAGACGGTAAATAAAAAAAGGGCAAGAGGAAGGAGCAAAGTTAAGAGTTAACATTTTCTGAAAAATACCAGAGAGGACGTGAGGAAGAGGAGCCGTAAGATTATTGCATTTTATAACCAGAAAGATTATTTTTAGTGTCATGGAAAAAAGATTTTGCATGATTTTGGATATAATATAAGTGCAAGGGTCTGTGGAATTGAAAGATGACAGTAATGTCTAAGGGAAGCGTTCTAGTGGCTAATAGCAGTGAAACAAGCAGATCGAGTTAAACCAAGGTTACTAGATTTTGTTGAAGAAAGAATGAACCTGGGTGCACGTCTCCATCCATGCCAGAGAGAATTAGTCGCTCCTTTGCACATCCGAGGGGCCCTTATCCACGAAACGTGTGGTCATTTGTCCTGGGAAAGTTCAAGAAAGTACGACAGTTAGCAGAACCTGAAGTGCGCATAAACGTTTTTCTTCTTGCGGAGAAGATTTGACAGGAGAATAGAGAAAAAAACGTAAAGATATGAGAGTGATCCGAGGAACCCAGAGGAGGAGAATTTAACAGAATAAGGATAGAATTAGAATTAGGAAAGGTCTAGAATGTTGGCCTCATCTCAGATACAATTAGGGATATGGGTAGGGTGAGTTTTCACAATGCTCGAGGGCAATTCTGAAATTGAAGTCTATCAAAGTTCATCATTATCTTGTAGAATATGGAGAGAAAAGCATTGGCCGTGGTGAACGTTGAAATGTGAAGAAGACAACAGAGAATGTGGTTTAGTTATTTTTATCTTATGACAGTTAGCATTGAGCATTTAGCGTAGAATATAAAGGAAAACATCCGAATCAAAGAACACGAGAGACAATACATCATTAACAAGTTCTCTCCTTTGCCAGACTGACTTTTGCTGAAATTGAGGGGTAAGATAGTAGGAGTCAACCCCATACATAAACAAGAGTTAGGAGTTTGTGATAGCTCCACATTTTCCCACAAATAATCCTAAGTTTCCGGATAAGTAATTAAGGAGATAGTTAGGAGGAGGAGAGTGTAGATTGATTCACAATACAAATTAAAATAGAGTTAAAACCTCGAAATTGCAGAAATTTATTGAAGAAAGGAGACATAAGCATCAAACAGGCTGCAATTCCGTGCAGACCAACTCCAATCACCGGAGGCGTCAATGGCCATAATGGTGACGAGGGAGGGTGGATTAAGGGCTTATTTTATTTTGAAAGCCACCAAATAGGCTTCTCCGAGATTAATCGCGTGGACTGCCATTTTATAAGCCCAATTTTTTTTGTTTTCACTTTTAAGAGGTAAACGTGTTGTTCTTAATTGGTATTTTATAGGTGTGTGATAAGGGCAGCAACTTACTCCATGTAAGAAAGAATTGTGGATCATGAGCACCAAAAAGGGGAGAACCATTGAGTACTGGAGTGTCATGGGATATACCCTATAAAGACTCCATATATACCCAATGGTGGGTAATCGCATAGCTTCAGGAGAACTACTTCCCTCTCATTATATATATAATTAATATAGTAATTATGAATTATATATATATAATAGTATAAGTATACATAAATATGTACAGTATATAATAATAGTATACTATATATATTATTATATTATATATAGATATATATTATATTAAGATTAAGACAAGAAAACATAATTTGGAGTTATTAATTTATTTGTTATTATTTAGATAATATAATATTTATAGTCTACATTATATTTATTATTAATATATTATACTTAGTATATAATATATTATAATATATATGATACTTATATAGTAGTATATAAGTTATATATATATATAATATAGCTATAATATATAATATTATATATATAGTTCAGGTTTGGTGCGTTGTCGTGGTTGAGCACATTATTTTGGTGTGCGGTGCGGTGCGCTACTGGTCCTGCAGCTTTCTCGGTTGTGCGTGTGCTAGATGTGTGGGTGCGCATGGCAAAAGGATGGTTTTGTGCGGTGCGTTTGTTGTGAGGTGAGCGTTCGAGCATGACGGGTGGTGCGGTGCGGTGCTGGTGCACGATTAACGACTCCCGGTGACGGTGAGCGGTGCCGGTGTCGCTAATCCGAGTGTCTGCGGCAACAACTAATATCAATATAGTATATATATGTATATATTATATTATCATAATTATATATATATAATAATAACATATATATATACTTTATATTGTATGCAAAGATATATATTAAAAACAGTATTATATATAATATATATATTATATAGTATATATATATTTATGTTAGGTATATATATACATAAACACACTGCTATATAATATTAAAAGATAAGAAATTGTTTATTTCTCCAAGATTTCAGATTAAGCCAGAATAATGAAATTGTCATACAAAATCATTCGTGTGATTTTGAGTTGAATTTGCTATTATTATATTATTAATAATTATTTAATATTATTTTAATTATTATTATTATTATTATTATTTTTATTATTATTATCTATTATTATTATTTTATTATATATTATTAATTATTATTATATTATTAGTAGTAGTAGTAGTAGTAGTAGTAGTAGTAGTAATAGATTTGCAAATATAGCATATAGCAAGCGATGAATTTTATTTAACTATTTTCACGTCTAATAGCTTTTTTTTCCATGTTCGTTAAAAGTAGAAGTAGATTCAACCTCAGAATTGTTTTTTAAAGTCTTTGGATCAAACTCTCCACTCTTTTCGACATTTCTTAGAAGCATTGGAAGACACTAGTGAAGAGGATACGCTTAGGTTAGGTTGGGTAAAGTTACTAACAAATTAAATGTCATTATATTAATTCAGGAGAAAGAAGGTTGAAACAAACAAATATTGACAGTGTTCTGAATGATATTAGCTATTATTATTATTATTATTATTATTATTATTATTATTATTATTATTATTATTATTTATTATTGATATTACTATTTTTTTAAATATTATTATAATTTATTATTAAATAATTAATATTTTCTTATTACAAAAATTTATTAATTAAACACAAATATATTTTACGACAGTGAATGGGTGACAAAAAATTAACTGTTAATGAAAGTTATTAAAATATATTTTTAGCTACGAAAATATTAAAGCTTTATAATGTCACTTTTTTAAATGGTTGATGTCGATGCTAATCTAACCAAACAACCTTACCTAACTTAACCTAATGTAACCTAACCCAACCTAACCTAACGTAACCTAACCTAATCTAACCTAACAACCTTACCTAACCTAACCTAATGTAACCTAATGTAAGCTACCCCAACCTAACGTAAAGTAACGTAACCTAAAATTGGTCGCTTTAAACGATTAAATAACTAAGTTGACAGACGTTGCCTTTTCCTGTCTCAATACATATAATTTTGGAACATTTGTATTATACCTGCCTGATTGAAATATTAGTTATGTATTGGTAAATACTGGCAGTATTTTTTCATTTATCTTATAAGAATAAGAAAGTTATTTATATTTTCACTATAAAGGTTTATAATAAAGTGTAAGTTTCAATTAAAGATTAAAAGTTTAAATAATTATAGAATACCCGAAGGGTAAATCGCAATGATGTACAGTTGCCGAGAGTTTAGGACTTGCAGTTGAAGTCGATGTTGCTCGGGGTATATGCCTCGTCGCTCCGTTCCGCCCCGCTCTGTCCCATTTCCTTCTGGAACTCCTCCTTCCAAGTCTTTTCGCTCCGCTCCCCTTTCCTTTTTGAAACCTCCTCCAAGTCTTTTCGCCCCGCACCCTTTCCTTCTGGAACTATTCATCAAAGTCGCTCGGCCCAACCCCCCTTTCCTTCTGTAACTCATTTACCACTTCTTAACCCTCCATCCGCCAATACAACGGAGACAAAGTATTCTTCCGCAGATAGTTAAATTATAAGTGCCATAATTTTAATTGAAATTACCTAAACAAAAAAAAATTCGTTATATCTTTATTAAAAAAAATTTTTTTTGTGAAAAAGTTATTAAATTTTGTTAACTTTTTTTATAACTTTATCTTTCTCCAAAGCTTTGATTTTTAATCCTCATTCTTACTGTTTCAGATATTAATGTACAATATGTCACTGTAAAACTTCTCTCTCTCTCTTCTCCTTCTCTCTAT
>JABUQX010104096.1:0-20984 GCA_015478945.1 Trachelipus rathkii
TAACCAACATAACGCAACCGCACATTAAACCATCTGAAAAACGACTTGTCTGCGATCTGACCTATTACGTCATCTCTCCTCAAAATTCTGGGGTGCTGATCGCAAAGTTTTTTTTGAGTCTCCACATAGCCCTAATCCGATTGAAGTTGGACTTTGACTACATAGAATATGGTCAGGCCTCCCCAACCCTACTACACCTGCTAGATCCCATCTAAAACGAGACGATTCGTATCTCCACTGGAGCCTTACGATCGTCCCCAGGGTGAACCTTGAAGTTGAATTCGAAGTGATACCACTCTTTCTTCGAAGAGAATACACCATGTGCACAAGCTATCTTCGCTTTCAAACCCCAATACTATCTGCTCTGACACCGATTCTGCGAGAGAAACCTAAGAATTTTTCTTACCAGCCCTTTGTAAACAGTTTAAAACATTTTTAAATTCCTCAATATGCTTTTGCAAAAGGTGCTGTCGCTCTCTTATGATGAAGGGCACACCCCTTGGCTATTCCCTGTTCCCACCATCTGTCTGGTCCTGCCCTCTCTCTCTCTCTCTCTCAAAATCTAGCCACCCCGCTGCCTTGTTAAAGACATCATTCTTGTCTCATTCCGCAGATCTCGGTGGATTTACTCCAGTATTTATTGATGACTAATATAAGGGATAGTGTGGGTGCGTCTGTTGTCTTTCCCGACCCAATCTTTCCCCCATACCCTCCCCATCATGCTTCAATTTTTACGGCAGAATTAATGGCTATAATGATTGCCCTCTCTCGAATTTTATTCCTTAACCAAGACTACTCTTATTTTATTAATTCAGATTCGCTCAGCAGGCGCTTAAAGCCCCCTACTCTAAAAACACAATGGTATCCTCTGTGCAAAAATTTCTTCGGCTACTCCACTCTCGCAAGAAACAAATTAAACTATGTTGAATCCCCTCTCACGAACTGGTAACTGAAAACGAAATAGCTGAGAGGGAGGCCAGAAGAGGCGCCTCCTATTTCCGGAGCTGTTCTAGGTAACTCCCTGATACATCGACAAGGTCGCCTCCCATAAAATGATTATTATCCTGCTCTCCGTAAAGGCTTCCGCTCTTACTGGCAGGAGTGCTGGGCGAGTGATCAGCGAGGGGGGAAACTTAGAAATATAAAGCCGAACATTGGCGAGTGGTCTTCCTCTCACCGACGAAGCGCTTGCATGAGGTGATTCTTAAACGCCTCCGCATTGGCCACACCAATATCATGCACAGCCACTACACTTCACGGGATCCTCCTCCCATCTGCAAATTTTGCTGTCGTTATACCCCGCAATCTCCATTGATTGTCCTTAACTGAACCCCATTCGCCGTCATCATTTTCCCACTCTATGGTCCATAACACCTTCTAAAAAGGATTATTCCATAATCTTATCTGAATCCTCCACTTTAAAAATGTAACTATTTTCTCTTATCTCCAAGAACTGAATATTCTTCACAACATTTAATTTTGTTATGTAATATTAGGACTATTTATAATGCAAGAATATCGCCATCCGCAATTGTCTCTGTTATGAACATTAATAATATATAGAGCCAGGACCCCAGCCATAGTGGTAATCTTAGTTCAATTCAGGCCCCGTGGCCTGGTTGTCGTGTGGTCCAGTTGAGCTTTTGTTGGCCTGGGTATAGAGAGGAGGAGAGAGAGTATAATATTTTATATACTAATATAATTATATATATATTAGGACAGGTCCCGTTAATAATATATAGTAGTATAGATTAATACGTAATCTTATATATATAATTAGTCAGTATATTGAACGATTATTCGTTGGTATAATGAGTAGATAGGCATTGGATGTAGGTATATGATAGGATACACAACAGTTAATATATCTATATATAACTATGCCGTGGTTATTATCACTCTGATACTGAAAGATAGATGATGTAATACATATATATCCAATCATTACATCATACTTACAAGGTTAGTCGAGAGAGTAGTCTAAACTGTCTAGATTTACCGCTATTAATTGGTTTAATATGAAGCGCTAGACTATACACGTTCTGTAATTACAGTATGTATATTTATGTATCATGGTGTACTCACATCATGATATATATAATATATATATAATATATCATATATATTTCCGCAAGAGCTGCTCCACAGTAGCGGAGTGATAATAGATAGCGAAGACTATCCAATGAGGGCTGATATGAGCGTGTGACTCGCCATAGTGCAGATGAGATACTATAGAGCGTGCAATTATGCACATTCAACTGAATTCTATATACCTCTTTTGTCAGCGCTATTGCAATTTCTCTATCATTTATGCTTAATGTCTGGCTTTTAAAAATATGATCCGTTGTGGCGCGAATTCTGACTCATTAGTCCCGAATGCTTTTCTGTACTGATGAGAAATCTCGGTACGACTCCGGTATTTACTGGACATAAGTCGACACTGGGAAGTTTTTTTTCCTCTGATCAAACGGTACTAATGCACATGATTTGGATAAGTCGTGTCACGCATTCATTATTAAACGCTCGACTTGACAGAGACGTACATGCGCCCAAAGCCTATGTGATCTATGCTGCGACAAGGCGAAGGCAAAGTGTTCGAGCGCGCTGAAATTGTGTTTATTTTACGGGCTTGAGTATGTGTTTATATAAGAGAGGGATCGAAAAGATTTCGGCTCACATTAAAAATTAATAATTGTCCCACGCTCACTCTATAATCCTTCGCTTTCCTCCGATGCCTGATTGGGGGGTGAGGGTGCGATTAGCATACAAGCCAGGAAAAGAAGTAGTAAGAAGAAATGACGCAGGTCGATAAAGAAGTGCCCAAGCGTTTAGTAAAATCCACCCTGAGACTTATCCACTGAGAGAGCAGACGTACCTCTGTCTGGTAGGCACCTTCAAATTTGGCGTTCTCCTTGGTCCAAGTGGGCCAACAATCATACCCATATCAATAAACTGGCGCCGCTAGTATCACATCGACGTATTTTTATGTAAATATTCTTCGAGCTTCTCGCCAACTTCACATTCTTCTACCTTACAGGCATTCTTAACTGCTCAATCCCCTTGTTATCTTCTGTCCCCCAGCCGGTCGATTAAGAGAGCAGACTCCCAAACTATACATTCGCTACCAATCGATTGATCCTTCATCCTTTCATATGATCAAGAACCATCCCTAATGTACTCTCAGTTTTATTCTCGCATTGACAACCCTTCCCTCAACCGCACAACTCAAATGCGTTCATGTCAGTCCTTTTAGTCAATATACTTTCGACGCTGAAACGACCCTAGTTGTCCGAGAGAACATTTTGTAGATTTCAGATTATAACTCGTTAATTGTAGAACCATAGTTGTCACTACTGATACATTAAAACAGTAAACAACATACCCTCAGTGCAAAAACACCTATCGCCCCTCAAGTACTTAAGTCAGTTCACATTTCCCCTAGGCTACATTATGCACACCCGTTCCTTTATGCATTCAACGATATAATCTGTTATAAAATATGGATAAACATCATATACTCTGTTGTCCAGTATACGTCTCACCATCACAACATTACTTCACCCAGCGGACTCTCCTCACTCACTATCCATAACCAGTTCGATCTTAACTATAACATGTTCACACTTTCAAACACTGCCTTGAAGCGATACACCCTGCCAATCTCTCTACGCAATCCTCTTCAAGGATAAATTAGTTATTCATCAAAAAAAAAAAATCGAAAATCCGCATACCATAAACAGGGCATCCCTCCCTTCTCTTCCATTTACTCCATCGGATGCTGTACACCTGGTCCCGGTCCACCGGACACCCATTTTCATAACCCATCCCTATACAAATTAATAACAAGGAGATATACCACCATCCCTGCTCACTACACGCTATGTATCGATAAAACCAATCAATTTCGGACTCCATTTATTTTTACACAACACTTCACCTATCGTCAGAACACATGATTTTGCTTCCATTTACGAAGCCATTACCCCAACCAACCATAAATCACTAACACCTGCCACAAGAAGTTTCCCTATTAACCCTGTTAATTAAGTAATTAATTAATTGAGTAATTAGATTTAATTTAATACGACTGTTGCAAGTGAAAAACCTAAATACAATTTATATCTTCTTCTCTCTCCCTTATTCTCAATCATTTCTTCGTACATGTAGAAGAATTTGATCCGACACATCCCTCTATCAACTTCTAAACGCACCCTGTTCTTCCCAGTAATCATATAATATTTTACCCAAGGATACTAATATTTTCTCTTAAGTTCTATATATTTTTTAAATAAAAACAATACGTGAAGAAGAATTGAAGAGGTTTCACTAGGAACTGGCTTTCCTCTAGGGTCGCCTATTGAACCCATAAGAACTATGAGAGAAATGAAGGATCATATATAGGATATATGATAGTATATATGATAGTATACTTAGTGTGAGGTTAACATATATATATAATAATAGGAATTGTAACGGTAGTCGCTAGATATTATATAGCATGAGTCTATATGATATTTAAGTAGATACGTAAAATATTGTGTACTCTCTATATTATGATAGTATATGTTATCTCAAGTTAATAGAATTATATATGTACCTTAATTAAGATATAGGTATATGCGAACTATTAGTTTATATTGTGGATATACTTAGTATATTCGTTGGTGAATGCATAAGGGTATACCTAAGTCTTGACAGTATGTATGCTAGGGTCTATTACATGAGGGATGTTAGTAACTAGCTTGATGGATTGTGGGTGTATAGCTTATTCACATGTCTGCAATGTATAGTGAAATCCTGGTCTGGAATAAGAAGATATAATTATCTAAAGTTCAATGAGTTCAGATGGACAATAAATTCATTACTGGTGTGGCTAGGTGTGAGAAAGAATTGATATAGAGAGGAATGAACGTATTAGGTAGTGGTGTGGTGTGAAGAAGGGGTAAATGAGTTACTATTAATATTATATTATATGAATATTATATTGATAGATGATATGTATACTTATATATATTTAGGTCATGTGGGATAAAAAGGATATGTAGTGAGAAGTCGGTTGGATTAAGCGGAATTGTAATATATCTTAGGTGAGTGTGTTGGGGAATAACCGACTCGTTGCTGGGGAGACGAAGAGGATAAGTGGATTGATTTAGTGATTAGATACGAATATACCTGGAAGGGAAATGTTAGAGTTTTCGGCAGAGAGCGAGATATCAAAGGTGGCATGATAGGAGAGTAAATGGCGGGTTTTGTAATGGGGCATGGTTGATGTGCCACCTGATCATGAATTTAAAACGCTTATATATATGTATATTAATATATGTATATGTAATGTATATATCTATGTATATATATTATATGTTTATAGCTCGGATTATGACGTATGATGTAGGGGTTTTATATATTATTATATATATATATTATAATTATATATATATATAGTATATATATATATATATATAATATATATATATATATATATTATAATATATCTTATATTTATATATATATATATATATTACTATATATATAATATATATATATATATTATATATTATATATATACTCTCCCCTATATATATTATACTATATATATGTATTATATATATCTATAATATTGATATATAGATATTATATATGATTATGTATAGTATAACTATGTAGAACTGTCGTCTGGAACCTATATATGATATGACTCTTTATAGTGTATATGTGGAATGTAGCCTATTCAGGATGATTTGCTGGCAGACGTGTCTTAATATATATATTATATAGCTATATATATATATATAGGTTATTTATCCCTTGAGTAGTTCCACTATATTTCTCGCATATATATATTGAGGTTATATATAGATGTATGATGTACTGTATAGACTTGTTATATTAGTAGCGTAATACATGTTTACTAGGATCTTATGCGGAGACATTGGTATACGGCTCACCCTAATTAATTATTCCTACGTTAATTCTCTCGATCGTGTGACTCAAAGCGATCCTCTGGGTGGCTCTTCGAGCACATCCACGCTACCGCTATCGTGGTGGGTTGGGAAGTTATGTGGGTCTCTGGCGCCTGTGCCTGTTGTGGGGGAGAGGACTACCTTTTTCTTCTTTCCTTATGAAAATATACGCCTTCTAGGCACCTGTTATTTACAGTTTATGTTGTCTTCACGGAGGTAACATTCGTGGAGGTTCTGGTGGCTCTTCCGGTCACATCCACAGCTGAACATACGTGGTGGGGTGCCGGGAAGTTATGAGTGTCTCTGGCCTGTGGGCCTGTTGTGGGGGAGAGGATACCCCTCTCTTTATAAATATGCGCCGCTTCTACGATCTTGTTATTTATTTTTATGTTTCATTTTTGTTTTATATCATTCAGGGAGAAGAAGTCTGAGGTTTAATTTTTTACGAAACATTATTTATGTAACCAAGGGAGACAAACACAGCAATTAGCCATCTGTCGGGTTTCCCAGTGACAAACCAACTCATGATTGGACCTCCTACTTTTAGACCAGGTATTTCTGCTTTTATCCTTCTGATAATACCTGAAGTTCTCATAACTCAGCGATTCGTCGCTGGTATGTCTCCTTTGGCACACCCGTCCAGGTGCCCAACGGTGTAGGAGCAATCCGAAAAGGTGAGCCCCTTATCGTCGTTCTCCCTTTGTGTACTCCGATGCTGCTCATCTCGTTGAATGCCAGTGCACATATTTGCCATATATTCCGTATTTGGATCCACCACTCCAAGTGCCTTACCAAAGCAGAGACAATTAATTCTTTCAGTCGATGCTCTTTGAAATAGCTTTAGGAGTTAAGACGGCCAACGTTACATTAAATAGAAGCGGGGGTCACTTCTCGTTCAGTTATGCCCCGCCAGAATCAAATTGCCATCTTGTCATCTAACGTTCTTCTCGAAACGATCCTCTTATTTCACTCCTGATGAAATACGAGACATATCACGAGGGACTATTATTTTTAGCGCAGAAAAACGAAATGTTCTGCGTGCATCATTTAAGAATATGCAGAGAAAAGATTTCTGTTACATAACGTTTATAGATTTTCCCCCTCGTCGGGACTCGCCTGAATACCCACCTTTGTAATTTTGACTTAGTACCTCTTTATCGCTCCTTCAAAGGTGAAAGATGGGTTTTACAAGCTACAATGGTCGTTAGTTTTTCAGAACCGGCAGACGTTGCTTTAAATGCAAGATTTCGCTCATTCGATTAGCTGTAAGGGGACCGGATGGAAATGCCCAGTCTGGGAGAGAAGATTTCACATTCCTGTGAAAGACACCTGACACGCAAAAACTATGGGGGCCAAGTGCGCCTTCCATAAATGGCGTCTTACTGTTTTGACCAGTGAGGTTTTGGAGTTATGTTCGATACAAAAAATGAGCAGGTAGAGATGTCATACCCACTAAATAAAAACCAAACAACGGTAAACAGTGGAATCATGTTCATATGGTATATAGGTAGTTTCTTTTCCGATGCTTGCGTGTTTTCATTTTATGCAATTGCGCAGCTTCTTTTCTTTTGCTTCATAGTTGATAGCTTTTCCTGAAAAAAGGCAACAAAACTCGCCTGAAGGAAAGTGCTGAATTTTAATCTCTTTCCTCTGGTGATAAATAAAAGATTAAAAATAAAACATCACTTTGTATTTAATAATTTTTAATTATAACTCTCGCTTCATTTTATTTCGTGAGAAATACTAACAAAGGTGGGATCTTCTTTTGCTTTAACGGTTCTGCACCGATTAATTTTACTAGTATGGTATGTTATGTTAAGAATACTAATCACAGGTCACGGACAGGCTTTTTAAACTTAAAACGTTAATTAACTATAGCTATTACGAATTAAAGTTTCTTATTGAAAGAAAATTTTTTTAAAATTAAAAACAACTAATATTAATTAAATTTATCGAAAACTAAACCATCGTCACAGAGATGGGGCGTAGTCCAGTAAATAAAATCCTTCGTTTCAAGCGACGATGACACTATCCTTTCCTGTAATTATGAAAATATATTCGGATAGTTTAGAAGGATTGTAATGCAGGCAGCCATTTCGAGATCGAATATGAACCTTGTTAAAACCGGTCATGGGTTTGGATTGGCATTTGACAAATATGAATAAGTGGAAGAATAGTAGTTATAAAATCTCAGGACATAACGCAGATGCGATCTGGAAACATGTTGCTGCATAAAGGTACATTTTTGTATTTCCCAGATATCTGTCAATTCACTTTGTGATGGGGTATGCTCATGGATTAGTAGATTGATTGACTCTTTATATTAAACAAATCAGTGTATATAGTTTCAGATTTGTATAAAGCATTTGTGAAAGCGATAAGTAGTATTTATTTCAGGCTACAATAATGCAAGGGATAGTTTTGCTGGGGAGGGATTGATGAGAAATGAGGAAATTTTCATTTTGATTTTGAATTTTTTATATTTGTTGATATTAGTTTTAAATTTTATAATAATTGTTAAATATTATTTTTATTATTATTAATATTATAAAGTTATTATTGTTTTTATTATTATATATTATTATTATATTTTTAATTATTTATTATTATTTTTATTAGTTATTATTTATTATTATTTTTATTATTATTATTATTATGAATATAATAATATTTTAATAATTAATTTTTTGGCGCTGTTTTGGAGAAACGTTGAAGATCGCGGATCCTAGTTGAAGCGCCTCTAAGTAGGCAAATGAGAAACCTTTTTCTGGCATCCTCCCCATTACGCCCCGTGCCCCTGCTGGAAAGAGTCATTTTCTCTGTAATGAGGCTACCTAAACCGTCTTCAGACGACCGTCACCCCAAAAATAATTCTTTAAAATAATAACACCTCTTATTATGCGATTTGAAATAATAATGCTTCAGAGTATATGGTTTATTCACTATGGAGCACCATTACATTTTATTGTACCTTTGAGGCGGTATAAAATCGAAGCAATGGCAACGATGATAGGTCAAGGTGGGCCTCTACTTACTTGCCAGACAACGATAACTAAACTTTTTGATTTTTGTGTCTGACGTATAATAAATGATTGTAAAATAGTGGTCGGCATTAACGTAATGCGAGTTTCAATTTTGATTGTCTATTTTAAACACTTTTGTATGACTACTAGTGTACAGAATTTGTGTCGTATGCGAATATCTTTAAAATTCTGGAATATTTCTGATGTAATATAAATCAGTCAGTTTTGAAAAGACTTTATTAATTATATCTTTATTTAAACTATGACTATTTGATATTTTAGTAAATGTTAATTTTGAAACAATTATTAATTTTTATTTTCATAAAATATACGATTTCTTTTTATTATCAAAAATTGAAATTTTTTTTTAATTTAGTCAAAAAATTTTTTTTATATTTACTTCATTATGTGTTTTATTTTATTTTTTATTAATATTATTTTTTTTTTCAGAACTGTTTCATTGCAAAAATTGGTATACATATATATGCACACTCCTACAGAAGAATAACGAATTTTTACACATAGACAAAACGTGTGCTGATTTAGCTGTCGAGAATGTTGATTGGTGTCGGTGAGATGTTTATGAGGCTGTGAGATCGGCTTCGAATCTCTTTTAGTCGCTTTCTCGCGGCAGGACGAAAAATTACCGCGAAAATCCGAAGAATTGGCAGCAATGACGTTGATTTCAGACATGGCTTCACTTAAAAGACTGTCTAAAGTAAATAATGTTTATTATTATTATTAATTAATTATTATTATTATTATTATTATTATTATTGATTATTTATTATTTTATATTATTATTAAAAGTAATTTAATGTAATTATTATTATAAGCATTGTGGCATTCATCGTAATGGATATCATTAGCATGAAAAAGGCCAAATTTTTATCTATGATTAGTTATTTTCAAGTTTTATTTTCATTTCAGGATCTTCATGAAGTTCAAATTCATAATCTTACGTTTTCGGGTTTTGTGGAGACTTATAACTTCAGTTTTACCCGAGGTGTGTTGGTAATTGTATTTAATTTTTTTTTACTCTCTCTCTCTCTCTAATATGCCATTCTTATCCTTTTAACCATAGTCTAGTTCATTATATTTTATTTATATTAATTATGTATTTTTTTACTCTCTCTATCTCTCTCTTATATGCATATTCTTAATCCTTTTAACCATTACAGTGCAAATTATATTATCTTTTTTGTACATTTTTAAGTTAGTATTTTTTTTACTCTTTTTCTCATTAATCACGCTGAGATTATTCTTATATTCCTTTAACCTAAGTTATTAATATATAGGATTGTGCTGGCGTTTTTTTTATACTTATTTTTTTAAACTGCTCTCTCTCTGTCCTTTAATATGCAATATTATTATTCCTATTCACACTCATATAGTTTATTTAATTATTTAATTATTTTGACATTATTTATTTTTTTACTCTCTTCTTCTCTCATTTTTAGACCTATTCTTAATCTTTAATCCTTGATTATTAATTATAATAATTTTTAATATTATTTATTTTTTTTTCTTCTTTCTTGCTCCTCATCTACTCTTCTTAATCTTTTAACCATTAGTTATTAATAATATTATTTTTTTTTCTCTCCCGTCTTTTCATATGTTATTAATTATTAATTTCCTTTCAACACTAGTTAGTTAAAACATTATTTATATTTTATTATTTTTTACTCTCTTCTTCTCTCATATTAATATTCATTTCATGATAAATTCCTTTTAACGATAGTTATTATATTATATATTTTTCATATTAATGTATTTTTTTTTACTCTCCATCTCTCGTTAATATGAACGTGTCAGATCATCATTTCAAGTAACGTTTGTTTATTCATCGTTACTTTTCCTTCTCGCTGTAAATAAATAAATTTCTTATTCTTTTTAACAAATTTGCTTTTATTATACGTTATTTTTATATGTGTTATTATTTTTTACTCCTCACGTATCTCTAAATAAATCATTGAAAATGTGTCGTAGCAGCTGTCTAGTTATGATATTATTTTTTTATATTTTTAATTATTTCCTCTCTAAATCCCTAGCTTGACACAACTTGGTATTGATATTCATGATTTTCTAAACCATAGTAATTAAATTCTTAGACGTTATTTTTGAGAATGCGTTTCACTTTATATTCATTTTTTTCTCCTTTACTCATTAATTGCGATGTTTTTGAATTATACTGTAATGGATTATTAGTTAATATTTAATTTTTTATTAATTATTATTTTTTTTACTGCTACATCATCTTCTCTCATCTTAATATTGCATATTCTAAATGGCTTTTCAAACAGTTAATTATCAATTTATTTTTTATATTTTTTAATTAGTTTTTTTACTAGCGTCTAAAGACTATGGGATGCCTGTCCTTTTTAACCATAGTTTATTACGTATTGTTTGTTTTTATACATGTCACTCCTTGACTTGTGTTTTCGGACTCCTTGGCTTGTGTTTCCGTCTTTTTACCGATGTGTTTATTTTATATTTTTATAAGTTTTTATTTTTTACATCAATATCTTTCATAAAATGAATATTCACTGAATAACTACTGAGATTAGAGATTTTTATATTAATTAATTTATTTTTCCTTCTCTCTCTCCAAAGGTGAGCGCCCTTTTAATGCCCTTGAATCGTCCTGACAAGCAGTTACAAGTCTTCTTTTTTTAATGATGGATTTCTGATTTTAGAAGGAACAGATAAAAATTGCGTATAAGAAGAAAAAGTGAGACAGAGAAGAAGAAGAGAAGAAGAAGAAGAATTTAGAGAGAAGAAGAAGAGAAGTAGAAGAGAAGAAGAGAAGGAAAGAAGAAAGAGAAGAAGAAGAAGAAGAAGAAGAAGAAGAGAAGAAGAAAAAGTAAGAAGAGGAGGAAGAAAGAAGAGTCAAGAAGAAGAAGAGAAGGAACAAAAGCAGGAAGAAGAAGAAGAGGAATGGAAAGGGAAATAAGAGAAAGGAAAGAAAAAAAAGAAGAAGCAGAAGAGAAGCGGTCAAGGCAGATTTTTACTCTCCGATTCGGGCGGGGAATTCGATTACATTGGGCTATACCGTCGTGCGCTGAGTATAAATAGACCGGAGTTCTATTTATGGCACTAAGGCCATCGCTCGGTTCCAAAGAAAGAACGTGCTTCAAGCGTAGGTTTTTAAAGCACCGGTTCTCCTCATCCATTAATTGCATGATGATTACAAGGCCCCATTTTAGTGATGCGTGAGAGGTGATTGTTACTCTCCTATCAGCGCGGAAGCAGAAAGAAAAAGAAAGAAAGAGAAAAGAACGAAAAAAGGAAAAAGAAGACAAAAGGAGATAGATAGAAGAAAGAAGATACAGATAAGAGATTTAGCGTTACTGATTCCGAATAGAGTAATAAGACGAGGAAAGGAAGATTTACGAATGATATTAAAATAGTTTTTGGAAAGATTTGGAATATTTCAACATTTGACAAACAAGGGAAAGTTGAGATATCACTTTTTCTTTTTTTAGCCGGTCAAGGATAATATCTGTAAGGATATCCAAGTCTGAACGAAATTTAAGCAAGGTGATAGATAAGAGGAAGTTTTTCCGTTGCGACATGCTATTTGCGTCATCCTGAGGGTCAGAGAACAGGTGCATCGATACTGAATGATTGTTGTCACAAAGATTTAGTTGACAGGATGCGAATGAAACTTGCATCACTTTCGAGCGCCCCTTCCATTTTTCAGAAGACTCCGGAAGTCACTCCACCAGAGCTAAAACAGGATTTCATACCAAAGGAAGGATAGTAAAAGAAGTGTCTCTTTTATTTATGCCATCATTCTGAATTTCGTCATGTAAAATTTGGTTTAAGAACATTTGTGTGTGTCCATCTGGTTATTTGCAGTTTTATACAGCTGCTCGTTTTTTTTCAGAATTTTTTAATGATTTCATGTGAATAATGAATGACAAAACTAAATAGAGAAACCAGACAATGAATTGTTTGGGAATTCGACGCAGTAACAAAGGATATATATAAATTCTGATGTTGATTCTGATGAATGAAAAAAACTTAATAATGTCTACCACGCGTGATTTACTTCGTCAAGTGTATTAGTTTCTTCTAGGCTTTGACAATTAGAATACTTAGATGTTTGTTTAGTATTCTAAAAAGTGTTGTTTCTTTAAAGCATAATGTGGAATAGCGTCTTTTAAAGTAGATTAGATTTCGTATGCAGTAGAATTCAAAGTGATAAGGTTGTCGTCCGAAGGATCTTAAAATAACTATTTTACATTTTTTAAAGCTTAACCTATTAATCCAATATCATAGATATCGCAAAAAGTTTTTAACTCAATAATTTCTCAGAAGAGAACATATTGCAGGAGGAATGACTTGTCTATATTAATTTGTTTAGGTTTTATTAAGCTCGTAAAAAGGTTGCCAAGAGTCTAGCAATTACGTGGTGTAGAACAGGGTTATTACTGTGGGCGAGAAGCACTCTACTATGACATAAGTAGTCCAACATCTGGGAGTTGTTAAGCAGCCAAGATTGTCAAGGCCGTGCTAATGAAGTTTTTTGGTCTGTAGTGGCGATTTTATTATGCAGATGAACTCACCATTATTCTTTCCATTTAATATATGAAAGAATACGTTCAGTTAAAAACAATGTGCAATTTTCAAATGTAATCTGAACTCCAACGATACAAGAGTTAAGAGGAAATGGGATTTAAACTGAATAAAATATGCCAGAGAAATGTAAAAATAGACAATAAATATGCAATGAAATTTTTATTTTCTTCGGAGTTAGCAGCTTTTTGCAACTTTAAGAATTAAGAAATGCAAGAAAGAACATTGCAGCGAACAAAGTGCTGTAAAAATTTAAGATTTAGCATCCCAGATTCAAATCCGTCAAAGCTAAAATTTTTACACTTACAAAGGTAATTATAATTGAGGCAAAATAAGGTATTAATATAAAATGTTAGACTATATAATGATCTATCTGTAAGATCAAAGAAACTTTATTATACAAGAATATATTTTAACAAGTTCTTATTAAATGAGTGCATATTTTTGATATTTCTTCTATCCTGATTTTTCATGGGTAAGAATTTAAGGTATATTTTATGTACTTTCTCTTTTTCTTCTACTTTCTTCATTTCTACAGTGTTCGTGTTTTTAAATTTTTATTATTGACTAATTTATCGTTTCAAGGCTGAAAAAAATAATATGAATTAATGATATGGTTAAAAGGTATTAGAATTAGTGTTTAATGGAAAAAGAAATGAAGATTAGGAGAGATAGAGAGAGAGGAGGAGGAGAGCGGGAGAGGAGAGAGAGAGAGATGAGAGACGGAGCGAGAGAGAGAGAGTAGAGAAGAGAGAGAGAGGAGAGAGAGTGGAGATGAGAGAGGATGGAGAGAGAGAGAGGCGAGTGAGAGGAGAAGAGAGAGAGTAGTAGACGAGAGAGGAAGTAGGAGCGAGGGCATTATAGGTGGTGGAGCAGGATAGATGAGATGAGAGAGAGGTAAGCGCTGGGTTAGCGGTAGTAGAGAGATGAGAAGAGAGGCGGAGGAGGCCGCACAAGAATGAAGTAGAGTGAGGGGCGGAGATAAGGTCAAAGTTAGGAAAAATATTAGATTCCATATCGCAAACAATTGTGACGCTTACCTTCGTGCTAAGGTAGCGTGTTCTAATAACCGATGTAGCGAGAAGTTTATGTTGGCTTTAGTAAAGCAGGCGTCGAGGAGGATTAGGACATGCTCGCTGGCATATGGAGAGTTTGCTGTGGGTGCGTTATTTGTGTTGCGAGGTGGATCGCTGAGATTAACGTGGAGAAGAAGAAGGCGTTGCGGGATGGGATGGCGTGCCAGGTGACTGACTTCGTGATGGGATATGTTGAGGTGAGAGGGGAAGGAGATGTCTAAGGCGGCTGAGATAAGTCAGACGCTGAATGTGAACGTGAGTAGGCCCTATGAAGGCGCTGTAGCCGATGTTAAGGCGTTGAGCGTGACGAGGCACGAGGAGATGGAGTGAGGATGGGAGTCTCGAAGAGGCTCTGTACGATCAGAGAGAGGAGCACGTAACGTTCCGGGACAGAGGAATGGGATGACGTTAGCATACAGAGAGGATACGAGAGGAGTTGTATCAAGATTAAATAATGATAATTGATAGACTATAGTTAGGTCCGGGATGATATCCTGAAGAATATGCATTTTTGAGTTGTAGAGGGAGGTGAGTGAGCAGAAAGAGATTGTAGGGGTAGGAGAGGCAGAGTACAACGGCAGGTCCGCGAGGAGGGAATCTCGAAGCGGAGAGGGCTTAGCGGCAGACTCCGCGGATCAGGCAGTGCAGTTTTGCTCCAAGTTCGGCAGTGGACAGTGGAGTGCTGTGGAAGAGAGTGTATAGATAACCTCTACTCCCTAGATACGGCTGTATAGTAATAGTATAGTTTTATACTGAGTAGTAATAAGTTCATATATCTATTTCTCATCTATACTTCTACTATGAACTAGTGTTAGGTTATCGGCCGTATGAGTCATCATATACTCATTCTCATTATTCATAGTATTATAACTTGACATGTCTGTATGCGCGGTGAAAGTTTGTACTATCATCGCTGCGTGGATGTTTAGGGGGGATGGTGGTTGGGCCATGTAGTGTGGAAGGATGGTTGATCGCGTTGGTCATTACCTTCGCTAGATATAAATAGACTGATATTCCGCTTGGTAACATGGGACCAGATACTTCATTGTCGAGTGGGCTGTAAGATATGGTCGTGAGCGGTTGTTAAGGTCTTGGTAGAGGAATATTATCAGATACGCCAGATGATTGATGGTGAGAGATCGTGCTAGGTCATGTATGCTACGATGCGCTGCGGTTATGCTGATTAAGAAAGAGAGTGAGCCGTTTCACGGAGGCATACGTGGATCAGTCACTGGTTGAGATTATGAAGTGATGATGATAGTAGTGTGATTAGCGATCGACGAATATGTATTGAGATTATTATATATGAAGGGATACTCTATGTCTTAGGTATGATCGATAACTTACTCTGAGTCTGTCTAAGTGTATATTAGACCTAGTAATTACGTCTTTACTGTATGTTGCAGTACTTATTATATATAATTTTCTTAATAGTGATCACGCAGTTTCAGGGAGGACCTGAGTAATTGAAACTTCGGAGTAGTGACGTAGTGGGATCGTTGTGTGCAGGGAGGAGAGAGAGAGCCAGGAGGGATGTTAAGGGAGGATGACAGGGAGAGAAGTTATGGAGCGCCACGTGGATTGGAGGCAGGCGATATGAGACAGGTAGGACAGGGGAGAGATCGGGGATTGAGCGAGGAGATGGATGGGAGGAAGGGTAGGGAACGCAAGGATAGAGGAAGAGACGGTGGAGAGAGAGATGAGACGCGTCGACGGAGAGGTTGAGAGGGATCGTGTTTGGCGCGAGGGCGTGGTCGTAGAGGAGTAGAGGAAGTAGAGAGACATGTTACCTTGGTGGTGCAGGGTGGGAGATAGGGTGTGCTCAGTATAGAGGCGCTGAGTACCTGGGAAGGGTTGGTAGGGGTGTGGGGGTGAAGGGAGAGAAGAGAGGGAGCTGCGGGAGGGGGAGGCTGTCATGACAGCATGTGTGAGTAAGTAGCATCGGTCCTTGCGTGTATGGTGCGAAGGGGGAAGTGGGTTACCCCCGAGATGGGAGATGTTGGACGTACAAAGGTGGGCAGAGTGGAGTACGGTGGATGGGGATAGTAGGGTTGAGACGATGATATGCGAGATAGGGGTGTGGAGGGGGGGGCGTAGAGTGTGGGTATGGTTATGTAGTGTAGGGGAATTGATAAGACGTCGGGCGGTTGGCGGATAGTGACGGAAGAGGAGAGAGAGGGGAAGTGGAGATATGGCGTAACGGATGAGCAGACGGTGGCAGGTAAGATGGGAGGGCATCGAGGCAGGAGGGATAAGAGAGTGGAAGGTGGGACTGGTGGTGGGTAGGTAAGAGGGTAGGGGAGAGAAGGAATGAGACAGAGAGAGGAGGACAGGAAGAGGGAGAGAGAGAGCAGAGAGTGAGAGAAAGAGAGAGAGAGGAGGCAGAGAGGAAGAGCGAGAGAGAACGATAGAGACCAGAAGAAGATGGAGTGGTAGATGAAGAAATGGGATGAATGAGGGAGCGGGAGAGGAGAGAGAAGAGATAAGACAACAATTAAATATATGTTCCGGTAAGATTGACTGGGTAAATGAAGTTAAGATAGTTGCTCGAGCAACCCGACAATGACGTAGGTGGTGGTATGAATGTTGAGAGCTTCTATAGAAGATCTGAAATTGAAATAAAATTGCTCATACGTTAAAACTTAATATTATTATAATTACTAATTAAGAATGGATATAATAACTATAATACTATATAATATTATAATAATTATAAGTATAATAATATAATATATAATCATAAGATAATGTATTTACATTGAGCAGGTTTTAAGAGTGAAGGCGCATGCTTAAATCACACGTCATTTGTTTTGGCACATTCCTTCGGATTTTGTTCTGCTGCTAATTTTTTAGGTTCCTGCGCGGTAGAAGCGGTAAAGAGCGTCCGAAGGTCCTGGATTCTAAGTTACGTCGTCGTGAGACCCGACACGTGGAATTCAGTGTTGTGCAAGAGACTATAAGTAAGGTTGCAGGCGACAGTAATGAATCATTGTGTCTCTCATCTTTCTGTGATTTCGGGCTGACTTACAAAGCTGGACGGCTTCAAGGATGCAATTCTTTAAAAAACAATTTACATAATAAGTGCCAACAAATGAAAAAATAAGTTGAGAATATATTAAAGTACTTTTTGTTTCGTTAATAAATTAATAAAATTTCAATTTTTGATATAAAAAAAAGGGAGAGATAAAAATAAATATTAAAATTAATTTTGTTAAAATTACTTTATTAAATATAATTATTTAGGTTTAATACAATAATGAAAATATAAGGGTCTTATGATCCTCGACGTGCGTGCGACTGGTGTAACAGAGAATATTTTCCCAGAATTATAAAAGACTAGTCGTATATGACCGAAAATGTCTTCTATACAACCATTAGTAAGTGCTTATAACTAAAATGTGTTTAGAATATAAGGAGAAAAAGAGACCAATCGACATTGGAAATCCACATTTACGCTGAAGTGGCACTGATATTTATATTAGTTTTGACGTTAAGACACAAAGGATTCAAAAGAGTTTAAGTTACGGTTGTCTGACAGGTAAAGGTCAGCATGCCACTTAGACCTATCACCGTTGGCCATTCTTCGAGGTATATATGATCGTTGGGACGTGCCTCCAAGTGTACATAAAATTGATGGTATGGTGCTGCTCCAGTAGTGGATACCAATCAGAAGTCTGAAGCATTATGTATGTTCGATCGATTCCATATAGGACGAATGGGGCGGGACCCGAGAGCAACTATCTTTTCAAAGAATTTTATTTTTGGGCGGGTGACGGTCGTCTGAAGCGGTTTCAGTTTCGCCTCATTACAAAAAACCAGAGAGAATGACTCTTTTTTCCAGCAGGGGGGGACGATCGGGGACGTAATGGGGGATGCCAGAAATAAGGTTCCTTTCATTTGCCCTCTTAGAGGAGCTTTGCAAACTGGATCCCGCGATCTTTCAAATCGTCTTTTTGTTCCCCAAACAGCAAATAATTTAGTAATATACAATAATAATAATAAAATACATAATATAATTTATATAAATTTAAAACTAATTACTTAAATTGAAATTAATCAAAAATGAAATATTCGTCCCTACTTGTCCTGCTAAGAAAACTATTCCCGTCGAGATCATTTCTTCAGGACTGTAAAGAGCTAGACTTTCCTTCTTGAGCTTTCAAAGAAAAGAGAATTCCGATACGAAATACGATCTGCAGGGAGGGAAGTCCCGACGCTCTTACTTCTGCTCCAGTATGGCTGTGTAAGCCTCTTATTTTAGAGTTTTCGGACTTAGGACACCTATCGTGAGAAGTGGAGGCATGATTTTTCTTTTCTCCTGGAGAAGTTTAGGATTGAATATTTTTGTTCGTTTTTTTTATGGAACTTTTTGACACATTTGTGAAGCTACTTTATATGATGAATTTAAATTTTTTTTTTGCTTAACATCGCTTTAATAATAATAATAATAATAATAATAATAATAATAATAATAATAATAATAATAATAATAATAATAATAATAATAATAATAACTTCAAATGGGTATCTCTAACTTGATTTTTATCATAATAAAATAGAGTCGAAGTAGCCTTCCTGTTCGCCTCTTCCTTACTAGAATTGACGTAAGGAGCAAAAATTGCACATACAACCTCCGATTCAATATTGTGACTGGAAGATATTGGTTCCGAACTTTGTGGGTCAAAAAAGTAAACTGGAAAAAAATGGAAACATTTATAATAAAAAATTAGTTCAATATGAGCATACTTCGCACAAAAACCAGAGTTTTATACTATTATAAAGAGTGATTTTAAAATTTTCCCCCCTTAAAGGGGTGGGTCGAGTAAGCAAATCACAAGCAATTTCTTTTCAACTGTCATGTAGTACACAAGGATTTTAGTACACATGTTCTACTATTTTTCTGTTCCGGTGTATGCTACGCACCTCACCCCCAATTTGGGGATACGAGGAAGATAATAATAATAACAAAAATAATTACGAAACAACACATAACATTTTAATTCAGGATGATAAAATGTAAATTAATGAAAAAGGTTTCGGTTTTACTAGCAATAATATTAGTAATACCCACATAAAAAAAATTAATAAGAGTACCAATACTAACCATCATTACAATTAGAGAATGCTGCCAACAAACCAGTCTGTGAATCTTTGACCAAACATGTTGAACGATTATAGACCCGCCACAATAAAGTGCAAGAAAGCAGGTCCCAAGTACATATGTAGTTATCCGATCTTGTAACTAAAGCCGATCCTTTCCATCGTTCATGACTAAAAATTACGATCCTTTTTGGGAAATATATATATATATATATATATAATTATATATATATATAATATATATACTGTATTTATATTATATTATATGATATATATTTATATTAATATATAGTAACTATAATATATATACCTATATTTATGAAGCCTCGTGGCGCAGGGAGGATTGAGTCGCGTCTTCCATCGGCCGAGGACCTGGTTCAATCCTCGGTAGCAGTTGGTGTTTATCTCTGGGGGCAGAATTAGGAAACTTGCTGCGAAACAATCGTTGGTGGAGGGTTTTGGGAGATAGCCGGACTAGTTGATTTCCTGTGGTCCGTCCAGTGTTACCCTGCATAGGGCGAATAAGACGTTAAAGGTAGTTTTATATATTATATATTTATTTATATATATATATATTTATTTATATATAATATATTATATATATATTATTATATTTAGTACTATATATATATTAATATATATATATATATATATATATATTATATATTATATATTAGAATAATATATACTGTTTTAGGTTTTGTGGACTGCAGACAGGTTACGATTTAATTAATGGAACGATGCTGGTAGTAGGCTTCTGAATGGAATCAAAAGTATGAATATAGAAAGTGAAGCGCGTGTATGAATTACTGGAGTGGAAAGTGAATGGTTTATATTAATAGTGGAGTGCGGCAGGGATGTGTTATGTCAACATGGATATTTAATTTTTATATGGATTGTGGTGTGAAAGAATTAAGAGGTAGAGGTTAGGGGAGAATGTGAGAATGGAGAGAGTGGGAAGAGGCTGTTTTATTGTCGTCTGATGATTTGGTTTTTTGTATGGGGAATCTGAAGAAAGGTTTTGAGGGGATTGGAAGAGAGATTTGGTTGTGGCAGTGTGTGTAAAGAGTGTTTGAAAGTAAATTGTAGATAAGTAGTTAATGGAGCGAGGTGAGAAGCGCCGGTGCGAAGTTATGTTAGATGGTGAGCATCTGAAACAAGTATCCGAGTTTAAATATTTAGGATATATGTTGAATGAAAGGGAACAGATGAGGCCGAGTGTACGCTAGGTGGTTGTGAATGGT
>JABUQX010104097.1:15000-17500 GCA_015478945.1 Trachelipus rathkii
CCTTTGGAACCTTTTGATCAAAGACTACGCGATTTTGGACTACGAATTGGAAATACTAAAAACCTGAGGATTGCTACTTTAAATGTATATATATATATATTATATATATATATTTATTATTATATATATATATATATATATATATTATAATATATATTATATATATATATATATATATATATATATATATATATATATAGTATATATATATATATATATATATACTATATATAATATATATATATATATATATATATACTGTTATATATCTATATACATATATATTATATATATATATATATAATATATATATATATAATATATAGATAAATATATATTATATATATATATTATATATATATAAAGAAACAATTTAAAACCACTTAAGAACTAAATAGGGAAATCAAAATATTAAAAATTAAACAATAGTTTACGTTTCGAGACTAGTACTAGTACGATGTCATTATTGTTGTCCCTACATCCTTTTCCATTAATGATTTCCTTCTTCAAATTAATAATTTAACCCCTTCTATCAAATTTACTTACGAAACACAAGTTGATGGATGCATTCCTTTTTTGGACATTCTAATTATGCAAACAGGAACTTCTTTATCTTTTAAAGTGTATCGCAAGCCAACACATACTAATCAATTGCTCCATTATTTTTCTTCTCATCCTCTTCACATTAAAAATAATGTTATTTTTAACATGTTTTTGAGATCTTTCAATTATTGTGATCCTCCATATTTGAAACAAGAAGTTGATTTTATCTTTCGTACATTTAGAAACTTAGCCTATCCAAAATTTTTAATTCATAAGAAGTACAAACAGGCTTATTCTAGCTATTTGGGATTAAGAGAACAAATTCCTTTTCTAAATGATAACGTTAAAGTCATCCCATTCTCACCTCAACTACTTGATATTAAATTTATGTTTAAACACCTATTTGACATCACTATAGTATTCAGTTTTCCGGATACCTTATCACAAATTTTGATAAATAATAATACGACTAAATTTGAAAAGACTGGGGGCGTTTACAAAATTCCTTGTGGATTTTGTAATAATTCATATTTCGGTGAAACGTTAAAGACCCTGAAGGTCCGATTAGAACAACATAAGGGTGAGGTTAGAAGAGGAAATGACCAAAATGCCATTTTTAGACATCTATCACAGAATGAGCACATCATTAATTGGGAAGGTGCAACTTTTTTGTTTAATTCAAAGGACAAAAATCTAAATCAATTATTAGAATCTTTTTTTCATTTCAACTAAATCTAATTTTAATATTTCGGAAGGATTCTTTAATTTTGACCTAATAACAAGAAATTTCATATCTGAAAAAATTAAATATTTATCATCAAATAATTTATTGTGAAGTAATTTTATGTTGCCATCTGTTAATTTGCTTTCATTTTTTATATTTCATATTTTAATTTTATTATTTATTTTGTCAAAATTAATTTTATTTCCATTTAAGTTCTGAGGAGGAGACGTTGTACTAGTCTCGAAACGTAAACTACTGTTTAATTTTTAATATTTTGATTTCCCTATTTAGTTCTTGTGGTTTTAAATTTTCTTTACATTTTAAGAGTTTGAGCTGTTTTAAAACTCTCTAAAGTTTTTTGCATATATATATATATATATATATATATATATTAGTGATGGACCGGATGTCAGATTTGATGTTTGCGGATGCGGATGGCGATGCGGATCCTTAAGAGGATGAGGTGCGGATGCGAATGCGGATGCGGATTTAAAGTAGATGAGGATGCGGATGGGATGCGAGCGGATGTTTTTTACTTCTTTGGAGGTTTGAATTAAAGAATATATATAATATATATATATATAGTATTAATATATATATATATATATATATATATATATAATATAATATATATATTATATAATAATATTATATATAATATAATATATATTATATATATATATATATTTTAGTTGTCACCACCACTCACGGCAAGCTCTATTCAAGGAGGGGTCTGTTTGCATCACGCTCATATTCATCGAAATAACACAACTACGCAGATGAGGGCACAGAACCGCAGGCTTAAAGTGAGAGAGATTACATTCAGAGACACAGAATGATGGAAGAGAATTCCTCTGAACAGAGGTGGCAGGAAGGAAGGATAAGCACCGCAGCAAACAAGCATGGAGTTCCAATATCAACACCAAAACTCATACGCGCACGCACCCTTGTGCTACGAGGGCCTGTAAAGGTGGTGGTACGTCGAGTGATAAAGCTCCCTCGGAGCACCTGCCGCTGCGGTACCTATAGAAAAGAGATGAAGCACCAACATCGCGCCGCAAAGATAGAGGGTCAAGTGAACTGGAAAGTGCAGAACAGTTTATAAGCCTTTTGGCCTTTGCCTCGACCCTATCCAAAAGCCGGGTGAAACCAGGGCCCCCCCCTGATATGAGAGCAGTACTCCATACAAGGGCGGATGAGACCCTTGTATAGCTGGAGAAACTGAGAAGAGGA
>JABUQX010104097.1:22500-25000 GCA_015478945.1 Trachelipus rathkii
GCTTTAAGCGAACGAGCTCCCGTCAAGGCGACATCCGGAAGTTTTCACCCTGTGCTTCCCTCGTTCGTAAGATTTAATAAATGTAAATACTGCAATAGACCGCAGCTTAAATTTGTATAGTAAATAAAGAACTATTGTGGGAAGGTAAAGAAAATTGCCTCCTCTGGGGTCGAACCAATGCATGTTGCGACTGAGAACGACATACTCGGACGCTCTACCGCCTGAGCCATCCTCTAACCCAAAAAAGTTAGATTCAGGAACAACTTTCAAACGACCGAGGCCCTTTCAAGGCGATATCAACAGGTTTTCACCCTGTTCTTCCCTCGTTCTGTTAGATTTTAATAAATGTAAATACTGCAATAGACCGCAGCTTAAATTTGTATAGTAAATAAAGAACTATTGTGGGAAGGTAAAGAAAATTGCCTCCTCTGGGGTCGAACCAATGCATGTTGCGACTGAGAACGACATACTCGGACGCTCTACCGCCTGAGCCATCCTCTAACCCAGTTAGATTCAGGAACAGCTTTCAAGCGACCGAGCTCCCTTCAAGGCGATATCAACAGGTTTTCACCTGTCTTCCTCGTTCTGTAAGATTTAATAAATGTAAATACTGCAATAGACCGCAGCTTAATTTGTATAGTAAATAAAGAACTATTGTGGAAGGTAAAGAAAATTGCCTCCTCTGGGGTCGAACCAATGCATGTTGCGACTGAGAACGACATACTCGGACGCTCTACCGCCTGAGCCATCCTCTAACCCAGTTATAGATTCAGAAACAGCTTTCAAACGACCGAGCCCACTTCAAGGCGATATCAACAGGTTTTCACCCTGTCCTTTCCTCGTTCTGTAAGATTTAATAAATGTAAATACTGCAATAGACCGCAGCATTAATTTGTATAGTAAATAAAGAACTATTGTGGGAAGGTAAAGAATTGCCTCCTCTGGGGTCGAACCAATGCATGTTGCGACTGAGAACACGACATACTCGACGCTCTACCGCTGAGCCATCCTCTAACCCAGTTAGATTGCAGGAACAGCTTTCAGCGACCGAGCTCCCTTCAAGGCGTATCAACAGGTTTTCACCCTGTTCTTCCTCGTTCTGTAAGATTTAATAAATGTAAATACTGCAATAGACGCAGCTTAAATTTGTATAGTAAATAAAGAAACTATTGTGGGAAGGTAAAGAAAATTGCCTCCTCTGGGGTCGAACCAATGCATGTTGCGACTGAGATCGACATACTCGGACGCTCTACCGCCTGAGCCATCTCTACCAGTTAGATCAGGAACAGCTTTCAAGGCGACCGAGCCTCCTTCAAGGACGAATTCAACAAGTTTTTCACCTGTCTTGCCTCGTCTGTAAGATTTAATAAATGTAAATACTGCAATAGACCGCAGCTTTAAATTTGTATAGTAAATAAAGATATTGTGGGAAGGTAAAGAAAATTGCTCCTCTGGGGTCGAACCCATGCCCGTTGCGACCGTGTTCGACATATTCGGAGACGCTCTACCGGTGACCCATCGGCCAACGAGTAACCTTCATGAACAGCTTTAAGCGAACGAGCTCCCGTCAAGGCGATATTCAACAGGTTTTCACCCTGTCCTTTCCTCGTTCTGTAAGATTTAATAATGTAATACGGCATGAGACCGCAGCTTAAATTGTATAGTAAATAAAGAACATTGTGGGAAGGTAAGATAAAATTGCATCCTCTGGGTCGAACCAATGATGTTGCGACTGAGACGACATACTCGGACGCTTCTAACCGCCTGAGCTAACATCCTAAACCCAGTTAGATTCAGGACAGCTTTTCAAGGCGACCGACGCTCCCTTCAAGGCGATATCAACAGGTTTTCACCCTGTTCTTCCCTCGTTCTGTAAGATTTAATAAATGTAAATACTAAAATAGACCGCAGCTTAAATTGTATAGTAAATAAAGAACTATTGTGGGAAGGTAAAGAAAATTGCCTCCTCTGGGGTCGAACCAATGCATGTTGCGACTGAGAACGACATACTCGGACGCTCTACCGCCTGAGCCATCCTCTAACCCAGTTAGATTCAGAAAAGCTTTCAAACGACCGAGCCCCCTTCAAGGCGATATCAACAGGTTTTCACCCTGTCCTTTCCTCGTTCTGTAAGATTTAATAAATGTAAATACTGCATAGACCGCAGCTTTAATTTGTATAGTAAATAAAGAATATTGTGGGAAGGTAAAGAAAATTGCCTCCTCTGGGGTCGAACCAATGCATGTTGCGACTGAGAACGACATACTCGGACGCTCTACCGCCTGAGCCATCCTCTAACCCAGTTAGATTCAGGAACAGCTTTCAAGCGACCGAGCTCCCTTCAAGGCGATATCAACAGGTTTTCACCCTGTTCTTCCCTCGTTCTGTAAGATTTAATAAATGTAAATACTGCAATAGACCGCAGCTTAAATTTGTATAGTAAATAAAGAACTATTGTGGGAAGGTAAAGAAAATTGCCTCCTCTGGGGTCGAACCAATG
>JABUQX010104099.1:0-10000 GCA_015478945.1 Trachelipus rathkii
CAGAGGACTATCCAGAACTCTTTGACTATATGAAATCAGATGAGCCATGTGAAGACCCATTAAAAATCAAAAACACCCAACTGGAGTGTTCCCCCTTTTCGGTCCTAGGCTCATATATAATGCCGGTCATTTTCTTAAAAAACGATTTAAGTATACCGTTGATCTCTATTATCTAATAAGTCAACAAACCAAATCGAATTACATATTTACTCTTCAGTGACTCACTTCAAAAAAAGAATTAAATGTTCACTTACAACTATAACTCTAAAATGGACGAGTGAAGGATTAACAAAATCTCTTTACCAAATTAGCTATTTAATAATTTTTCAAATGCAGAAGTTAAAAATAGGCTTATAATAAATGATTTGCATCTTTTTACTACTGAATATTTATATTACCTTTATGATATAAACTTTTACGTTCGGCAAAGATCATAAAGCTCTCTACAGCATCTTAATTTTGCTAATATGATAATTAATTATTACAAATAATATGAGTTATTTTCAGTCTTAACACTTGTACTTCTGCAACCAGACATATCATAACGGGTTGTTTTAATAAATATCAGTGATCTATGACAGTATTTGTCTAAGCCATATGCACAAATGATTTAGCTCAGAAAGAATGGACGATATCGGTGTCAAGGACTTTTCAGGCTTGAGAGGTGAAGCGTTTCTAGAAAGTATGTGATCGACCATGAATAGTCAAGAACAGCACTGAAACCAGCCGCTGGTTCCATATTACCTATAAATTAAGAACAATAATACTCGCCCATCAAAGTCTGACACACAAGTCATACTCGCAAATTCTCCGCGCATATTTTCTCTGTGCGAATAAAGTTTTTAATGTGTTCACTACGAAAACTTAGCATACGTATTAAGCAAATTCCACTCCACACCATAAGCTTATGTCTCAAACGAATGAGCTTATATGCGCTCTGACGATGCTAAACACTGCTATCATCGTGACCGTGCCTCTCTAAAATCTCAACCACTGTCAAAACAGTGGCTATAGCAACGAAACACAAAGATATTACAAAAAGAAAATAGTACTTATCTTTATGCAAATATGGGAGAGTGATCACTTGATCGGGCAACAATATTAAGTCGACCTTAACGAAAGTGCACTATATCCGATAGATTTGGCACTCTCTCCAAGCTCGAGTATAGAGATGTAGATAGGAAACCAGTGTGTTACACAAGCGTTAATTCCGAAGGGAACCACTTATGGTCGAAAAAGGACATCAAAATCTTCTGCCAATCACTACCTAGAAAAAGGAATTAGGTCTTTTTTCTATAAAAGAGATGGCACACTTGTTAAATCCTCGCATTAACTCATTGAACTCAGCCCGCATAATCTGTTTCTTAAATCTCTCTTACTTTTGTATTTGTGCTTATAAGCTAGAGTTATTGCAGTTTCCTAAATGTGAAGTGTTGCTAATGTGAATAGAAGGGATGATTTCCCAGGGACCAGCAAAATGATCGTAACTCTCTTGAGTTGACTAAGGGTATAATTTGAGAAAAACAAGCCTGAATTAGTAATTGTACATGTATGAGATGCTGAATAATTTAAAGGCAATTTTGGAATGGCCTGCTCGCAAAACAACGACTGAAACTAACCAGAGCCCTATTACTTGCACAGATTAATTTTTCAAGCAATATCAAAAACTTGGTTGAATTATATGTTCCACAACGGTCAATTCTTCTTAACACCTTACATCTTTTTTCCATCTTACACTACATCTTACATTACTTCCCTGAGAATGTTGCACCAGATGATCGTTGAGCCGCTGTATCTCATAACCAGGTGTATGAATATAGTTTCCATTCACCCGACCGCATATATGCAATATAGGAAAATAGATAAATGGAAATGGACCTCCTGCAATGCTTTGCAGATTTTTCTGCATGGGAATCTGTTAAAGTGATGATCCAATTGCTACACTAAAAGGAAAACATAAAAGTAGGAAATAAGCTTAAATTTATAAAACATTTTTATTATTAAGGGAGTCTTTTTTTCCTAAATATTTGTAAGCCCTTACCTTTCAGCAAATCCCAGGAGCTTATAACCAGCCGACCACTTATCACTAGGTCATTGGAAAATTTACCCATATTTTTTCGATATTATTGTAACATAACAAGTACTTATATTTACCTTTCAAATTTTGCCTTTTTGAACGTTTAATTCCAATTCGCAAAGAATTGGTGCGTAATAGAAAAAATCTGATTACATATTATTCAGCAGCTCAAAATGCTTAAAGATTATATATGTTTTTGTTTGCGTAATGATTTTGTTTGTGTAATGAAATTTTTTTTTCTTGTTGGACAAGCAGTGCTATTTTCTATCCCCTAAGCAAGTTTTTCTTCTTCAGATCACTACTATTTGGACATGATAAAAAAAATGTTTACGCAAGAAATTAAAGGAGCTTTTCTGCAATAATATATATATATATATATCTACTTGTTTTAGGAGAGAGACAACCATGAAGAGTTAAGAAGGAGGAATTATCTTATTTATAGCTAACCCGCTCGGATGATTAGGCACGAGAATATTTTTCTGGTGAATTCGCTGAAATTCCTCTTTTTCCACTGGTAAGCAAAGGGGCTGGAAACCCCTTTCTATCACATTTATCTTCCCGCGAATGGTGGTGATATATCGTTAACATACTAATAGTAAATAACAGTGAATTTTTTGGTGTTAAATGATAATAATAAAATAATAAATAATATTAAATGATAATTAATGATAAATTTTTATTAATATGGTGAATAGTGATAAATAATTTTAATATATATACAGAAATATTTATAAACAAACATTATATTGTTTATAGAAAGATAGAAATTTTTAAAATGTTGAAAGTAAAACAGCATTATATTGTTAATAGAAATTTTTAATATTCTGTGGTGGTATATGTTAATAGAATTGATGACTTATACTTATGTTTAGGCATGAAATGATTTATTTTTAAAACATAGTGCAGTAATCATAAATAATTAATATTATATTAAAATATAGTAATTACCCTGTGAAATTAAATAGTGAAATATAGGTGTTTAGCAACTTTAATATAATCATAAATGTAGACTAATAAATGAGTTGTAATATTGCGAAATTATGAACACATTTTTTTAAAATTTTTTTTTTTTTAATGTAAATTCATAATTTTAATTTATATACAAGGCCCGATTAGCTTGCATGTTAGAGCACTCTCGACAGCTCAAACTCCTTACCTCTACGAAGGCGAGGGTTCCCAGGTTCGAAAACTGGTCGGTGGGAGAATGTGAGCTATTTCTCCATCCTTGGAGCTTTGGCTCCGTCCCTGCTCGTGCCCACGTTAAGAGGAGGTATAAGTACAGACCTCCTCACTTGAGTTAGGGCTCCGCCCGTAGAGTGATGGTGTTTATTTCTATTCTGTAAAAAAAAAAAAGCTATATATGATAGTAAATTCTGCCTTTAGTCTTTTCTATCAGAGTTTGTTTGGGAATGGTTGTTGAACAAATATTACTTGCTCCTACTGATTTCTGGCCCAGTGATCGTGCAACTAGCTACAAGCCCATATTTTTCAAGTCCGCATATAGTAATAGAATGGTACAAATGGATCCCAACACGAATTGAAGAATTTAGGTAACAAACTTTACATACATGAAATTATTTGTTCAATTTTTGGTGGACGTTTTTGAAGGAAGAACTCGGACCTCCGTTTGTTGGAATCTTTAATTATTTGGGACAACAAATTTAAAATTAGGTTTAAAAATTTGGATCTTGATAGTATTTTAACTTTTTGAAGTTTAAGATTTCGTCAACCTTATGTCAACACGCACTGAAGTGCTAATTTCATATATTTAATTATAGACTTTTATATACCTATTTTTATTTTTCATTTTTATACATTATATAGTTATAATAAAATTGATGAGAGACATCTGGAGATTATCGTTTGATTTGATTGCCTGTTAATTGAGTAATTTTAATTAATGAACTGTGCATCTCGGCCTACTAATGAGTATCATATCTTCTCTTGGAATTTCCTTTTTTTTGTTTTTTTTTTTTTTTTGTTTGCATTGGCTTGAAATTCTTCCAAAGTATTCCTCAGTTGCTAACTAGTTTTATCAAATACCAGCATCAGTCCCTTGATGGTCCTGCTACTTTACTAGCAAACACCCCTTGTACTCTGCATACAGAAGCCCCAATCTTCCAATGTCAAGATAGGATCCTTCAACACCTTATTCTTGGTCTAAAACCACTCGATTCTTCCACTCGTGAAATTTTGTCCAACTCCTGGAACTGTTGGCCAGATCCTTGAGAGTGTGTAGCTGATGACCCCATTTGACCTATTGGATCCTCGCTCCGCCTTATGTTCCTCCTTCCTTGGCAACTTTCCACGAAAAAAACGAGGAAAGTTCTTGGACACTTCTTATCACTGTTCCCTCTGCGTACAGAAGCCCCTACAATACAAGCAAAGATCACAGTAACCTAGAGAATATTCTGAAGTTTTGCAGCATCGTTAAAATTGGATATTGCGTCTGTGTCCTGAACTCTGTACATTTTAAACTTTAATTGCAACACAACAATCTATTTACTCCTAAACGCAAGACTCACCAGTAGTTAGGTACTACACAACAATCTTCATTAGCTCAAAAACAGTTTGTTTAACAATATCAGGATTTTGTCCTGTTCCTCAACGTGGAAAACGATGTTCATCTTTCTCATATCCATTGTTGCCGGAATTTTAATGACAATGGACACCATATAATTTTCACGTGCCAGCTTGAAACGAGAGACCACTCAATTGTATTGAGTAAGTTCAATTTACATCTCTTCGCGCCTCTCTACTTAAGGTCGACAATTTTATAATCTTCACTTCTACTCCACTCCTTACCTTATGAAATCACTTATTCGATATAAAAATGTGTTCACCACTTCATTTGTCTTCCCATCCGGGGAATCCATAGACTCTCCTTAAGACGTTGGGATTAGACGAAACCAATTCGTCCCCTTCTTTGTTTTTTATAGTTGTTTGGGCTTCTCCTCCACTTGAAAACCTCCAATATAGACCTATCAAACAAAGGAAACATAATCAATCAATAAATAACAAATACAATCCTTTTCATTCCTATATAAAGGGGGCCAGAAAACCTTTTTGGGTCCGTTGTATTTCCACGTGGTATAATCATACCTTCATATATATCCAACTCATTGATATTACTCAAAGATCGTTAAGGTTGTAATTTTATATCGGTTAATACATAACTTAGTTACGGAGAATTGTTATTGCATTAATAATTATTATCTACTTCTATATAATTTATTCAAGTCTCATCAGTTCCTTCATATGAGGATTGCAACACGAACAGTGACTTAAATAGACAACATAAATTGTAATTAATCTATTATAAAACAAAGTTCATCTTTTTCTGAATAGTTATTAAATAATTACTGGAGACCTCCCTTAACTATCTGATTTCTTCCTCCTGGTTTCAATTACACCCCATTCAATAGAAATCGCTGACAAAACTGGTGTACTAGCTTCCCTGTCCATAACATTTCTCATATACCCGCTGGATTGAACCTTTTAGATGACCCTTTAGTTCAACTAACGAACGATTTGAGTCATTATTGACTTCAACATGTGCGTAATCCTCAAACTCCAAAATTAAATTGTCAAATGTCTGTATTTCAGGGATTTCAAAAGGCAATGGCTTAAAACTCTTGACCATTTTCATATAACTGCACAAACTGCATTTGTAATTCGGTTGAATGCCTCTTCCACACTCCTACATAGTCATCTTTACTCCAATCTCCATGCCCTCACATTGGTTGACCAATCATCTCGGTACCATCAGCAGCTCCTGAATAAACACATACCATCATCTAAAGGTATTACTCTCATAGAAAAACTACAAAAACTTAGCATCCTCAACAACTAAAATCAACCCACCGGACAACCAATCTAACATAATCAGAACCACAAATCCCCAGATATTTCATTTTGTTCCCCCAAATGCAGGTAACTGCAACATGGCAAACTTTTTACTCTCTATTCTTTGATCCCATTCAAATAATAATTCTAATCCAACAGAAGCACACCATGCATACATTCATTAAAAGATGTTACATTAACTACAAGGATGCAAACTGAGTCCATAGAACAAGTACTTTAACTTTTCGTTTGCCAAATGAGGGAATTTTCTTCATAGGTACTGATAACATGGTTCAGTTTTTAAGATGGCTTTTACAAGTTAAAGCTTAAACAATGTTTTTGCTCCCAGGTTCAAGATTTCTTCATAATGGCCAAATCTTTTTTGCCCTAATCCCGTACCCTACTGTCTCATATTTCAGGAAACAGAAAGAAAAAAATTTTCGTGAACTCAACTTTGCTTTCCTAGAAAATCCTGACAAACATTCAAGATTGCCGGAAAATCATTCAACTCGTGATCGTATGTATATTTAATTCTTCTGAGAAAAAAACCCAACCTCGCTGTGCAAATCAAAGGAAGTTTAAAAAATAAATGTTTTTACCAACTGTGGTAGGAGAACTGGCCTTAATCTCTTTTAGATGATCAATGAACACAAAGCCGAAAAACGTTAATCATTTGCTGAGTGGAACCATCCGGCATATTGCAATTCGTTTCCTAATGGGCTTTTATTACTAAAACATCAAGGATTTCAGAGAGAATAGCAAGAATACTATGCCACTATCTTAATCGATTGAAGGTCAAATTTTATTCTCTGCTTCTTTACCCACCGAAAGATGTTTCTGGAACCAACAAATTTTTTTCCTTCAACTTGGCACCAAAGAAGTTCAGGTTTCTCTTTTGTTAAACGTAAATCTCTCACTAGATCATGCAGTTCATTTTGCCCTAACAATTGAGGTTTGCTGCTTTCAAAATCAGAGTCAGGCCCAGCAGAATGCACCTCACAATCAGAATAGCTATTAGTTATGGAAAGAGCTTCAATAATACAGGTGGGTCTGAAACAGGAATACCTTCACCATGAGGAACTAGACGCAAAGCTGATATCAGATCCGGGTATGAAATAACTTTTTTGTTCTTAGATTTGTACTCACTGACATCGATGCAGCAAAAATAGCTGTTATCTGTATAGATTTTCTGCTCTATCCATACCATTGGAACTCCAAATCCGAAAGATTTCCTCTTCCATTGTGACCATTCTCTTAAATCTTCCACACAAACATTACAAACACATCTTGTAAGGTGTCCAAAATTTATCTTGGTCATCTTCCACACAAGCATAACACATCTTGTAAGGTGTCCAAAATTTATCTTGGTCTCCGAACTTTACACGAAAGTAGGCAAAGTACAACTTTTTTTCACAAGCTCTATGCTCCTTTGGTAACTTTATATAGCAAAATATGCATCTTGCTAGCAAACGGTACGTTCTGTGTTGATTTGATGGACATTTTTAAAACAAATAAATAGATAATTTAACTTAAACTGGATAAATATTTGTACAAAAAGTTTTTCTAAACTACAAAAAATAGAACATTGAGTGGAACCAGTTATATGAGAGTAGAATAGTAATATAATTCCCATCATGAAATTTTATTTTCTCCTTATTATTTTAAAAATATCTTTTTCAATAACTATAATACTAACACAAATTTATTCCTGAGTGAAAATGGATTTAGTTAATTAACTTAAATGTATACCAAATATCGATTTAATCCCTACGCTACGTAATTAATCGTCTTTCTTAAGAGAGGTTCTTTTAATCATTCCCAATTAGTTTAATGACGTTTAGATTAGTGGATTGCCTATAATATTAATATTATTATTAATATTCAACTTTACCGTAGTACTGTATTGTTTATCCGACCGCTGGTTGTTATAGTATGACCTAGAAAACTTCTTATAAGGCTATGAATAAAAGATTTGTTAAATTTATTCACTATTAATATATATATTTAAACTATATATATATATAAAATATGTGACGTTAAACATTAAGTTACCTATTACAAAATCCTCAAATATTAATATATATATAATAATATATATATATATATATATTAATATATATATATATATATATACTATATTATTATAATTAATATAAATAAATATATTAATATTAATATATTATATATATATATAATATATAAATATTAATAATAATATATAATTATTAATATATATATATATTATATATATTATATTAATTATATAATTTATATATACTATATATTATTATATTATATATATATATATTATATATTAATATTATATATTATATATATAATTATATTATTATATATATATATTAATAATATAAAATATATATATATATATATATATATTAATATAATATAGATATATTAATAATATATATTATATATATATATATTACTATATATTATATATATAATATAATATATAATATATTATATTATATATATATAATATATATAATATAATATATATATATAATATATTATATATAATCATATATTACTAAAACCTTCCTTACACCTAATCTCTCTGGTAGGTAAATTCGCCCCTGTCAGTTTGGGCAGCATTATTCTTCCTTTGGCCTTCGAAATCCTCTGAGATCCCGGAGCACTCTACGAAAACTCTTTACTCAGGTCCACAAATGGTTTTACGAGAATCTAGTCCTTGTAGTATATCAACTCAGGTAGGGTTTTTCACCCTTTCAATGGAACTAAGCATCTTTCTTCCATTTGGCCTAAAAAATTAATCGTTATCTAGCGGCCTATACCAGAGCTTCATCCAGAAGACTGTTTCTAGGGGTGCAAATAGTTTCTATGCTTGGTCAAGAGTTTATATAGAGCAAAAAAAAAAACAGAGTAAATGGAGGAGCCGGGTTTGCTATGCCCTAAGTCGCCCTTGAAACTGTAAGCGAAGAAATTCTTCTATGTCCTGAAACTCGTGAAATATTACACATTCTTACTATTAATTAATACCATTCTGTCTTGTTAGTATATTTCGAATCTTAATTCCACTTTTAATTTAATGTTTTTAGTTATTTTTTTTTTTTTTAATTTCCAAGATAACAAATATTAACATAATTTTGCTGTCTAACCTCCATTTACATTTTAACTTTATTTCTGTAATAAACAGAAACTCAACGAGTAAAATTTGTTACCCTCCGTAGCTATATAGATTTTAATTTGCATTAAATTTTAAAAAATTTTGCATTTATAATTTCTTGATTTTTGGTTTACTTTAATTTTTCAACATTAATCAGACTCTTAAAAAAGTATTATTTAAAACTATGTTCAATTCCTCTCTTCACAAATAAGTAAAACTTACTGTAGTTGTTGGTTAGGTTACTATACTTTTTATTTCTTTCTTCCAGTTTTCATACTTCCTTATTTTCGACTCTCTTCTCTTTTTTAATACATCCAACCAAGACAGCAGTCATATATATATATATACTATTAATATAATATATAATAATAATTTATATATATTATTATAATAATATATTAATATATATTATTAATATATATATATATATATTATATATAGTTATATTATATATAATATTATATATATATAATGAATATATAATATATATATATATTAAGTATAAGTATATATATTATACTATATATAATTATAATAATATATAATAATAATTATATATAATATATATATATAATATATAATATATATATATACTATATATATATATATATATATATATAATATATATATATATATAATATATATATTATATATATATTAAAGTATATATATATATTATATATATATATATATTCATACATACATAATTATTGAAATGAGTTGAGATTAAATATTAAAGAATTTTTTTAATTTACAACAGTATTTAATGATGGAGATAAAATTTTGGACCTTGTCCCTTTTATTTGACTGAAAAATTCATCGGAAAGGTTTATCACCTGTTATTTAAAGCTATCTTTAAAAAAAAAATAGGAATTTAATATAATTATTTGGATAATTACAACATTTTCCTTTTTTTGTGGATTCACCCA
>JABUQX010104099.1:15000-20000 GCA_015478945.1 Trachelipus rathkii
TCTTTTCTCTTTATTTTCAAATTTATATACGTTTATTTCCTAACAAACTAACAGTCAAAGTAACAAAACATGCAAAATATTAAACTACAGTCACACCGCATTTATATTGATGTGAGTCTGGATGGTGGGGTGCATACGGCATTGCGAAAATTTTCTCTCCGCGTTTACGTCGGCACATGAATAACACTTCTGGAAGCTTGCCTTTCCAAAAAATACCAAAGTCTAGAAACATTCTGGAGAAAAGTGCTTTTCGCATTTGTTTTCTCCAAGTACGATTTTTCACATTCTCATAATTAAATTTATATGCAATCTATTTTCTCATAGTACTTCACCAAGATCGACATCAGTCATACAAGTTTATCTGTTCCACATCATTCTTCTTAATTGTCATTCCCCGTCGTAAGGGTATTTGACAGAACAAAAATTTTGGCGCACTCAAAATACTGTCAAGCTTCATAGTTTATGCTTTTTTTTAAATACTCACATACTCCTGTATTATCTCTCAATAAAATAATCAGTGCTAAATTAATAATAATCTTATGCCAAACATTCATAGCATTTTTTAGGGGAAAAGTTTTTAATTGTAACTACTTGAAAGCCTAGAAGTCTCTTTTTTCATAGAACTATGACAAATTTACTAATGAGTCCTTACAAATTTAACTGCGGTGGATTATCAATCACCAACTTTATAATGTTGTTCCTCCCCAAGTGGATTTCGGTGAAAATGCGAACACTTTTTCCGAGGTCTTAAACAAATTGGAAAGTAAGAAAACAGGATTTTGGACATCCAAAATCAATAGGAGGATCAACAAATATAAAGTCTACTAAATGCACTTTATTTGTGATCTACGTAACACTGAAGGAATTCTTGAAGAAGACCTTAACGCTGTTGTATTTCTTCTTTTGGGGATGGCACAGAATGTGGGCAAAAGTTAGAGAAGTAATATTTTTCTTCCTGTTTATATGACCACGTAGACATAAAAACAATGCATTGATTTCTATACGTGGTTGAGGCTGTAAACAAAATACAATTCTTTCATGGATCTTACGATTCCAACACGTTTTATAATGCGTTAAACCACAGGTAGAAATGTGACTTGATCTTAGAGGATGAAAACGCTTTTTGGTTTTGATTGGCTGTCAAGCCCAACCAACGATTAATTCATAATCATATTTTGGCAGTCTCCGTTTTGACTGTAAAAATTTTTCTGAGTTGGTTTCTTCAACCCAACATCCAAACGTCCGACAAACTTGTCTGAATACTACCAAAGTCTTTCCTCTCAATACTGGACATGCTGCCCTCTTCTCTGAAGATGGTTGATATCTTTTCCGGAGATAATGGGTACAGTGATGTTTTTCCTCAAGGAAAATACTGCAAATCGGGGTGATGGATGATTTAGGATATGGATCAGTAAAAATTCAAATTGAAATTTAATGACTGTTAATTTATATGTTTACAAAACGTCAACCGTACAAATGGAACAAGTTGATTAAATCGTCAGTACTGTCTTATCAAATTCTTGGAATACTAACCATGGCTCTTTCACCGTCTCTGTATTAACCTGCCAAGATTAAAAAATAAAAAAATTGAGCAGATATATGAAATAATATATATAATATATATAACTATATATTATATATATAGTATATAATATATTATATATTATTATATATATATTATATATATATATTATATTATTAGCTATATAGTATAATATATATATAATATATATAATAATATATATAAATATATATATAATACATCTTTTCTTCCTAAAATTAAAGTGATACATACTCTAGCAAAATATATTTCATATATATTTTTAACAGTAATTAAAAAATATGAAAAGTTTTAAAATTAAAATAATTCCAAATTTATATTTTTTTATGTAATCTAACAACGATTTTACAATAATGTTTTTGTACTTTTTTTTTATATATAAACAATTTATTTAAATAGAGCTTCTAAAGTAATAAGTTATATTGTGAGCCAAGGCGGTATTGGTGGAAGGTTGTCCGATCCTTAAATTATTTTTAAAGAATCCGAAAACAAACGAATTAATTTATTTCGTGTTGCACAAACGATACAAGACCTGCAGACGGTTTGCAAATTTTTTAAACAACAGGACCGATGAAAGAAGATTATTTTCAATAACAACGGTAAGTTTGAATTTGCTATAGAAATGAATTAATACGACATTTTGTAATCAACTTTTATTAACAACACATGCAAGAATAATTTGTTTTCAAACTTTTATTTAACATAATGCATTATTAACAAACTACTTTTTTCCAATTTGCTCCGATAAACAACAAAAACTACTAAAATGAATGAAATTTCCTGTGCAGTGGAACTAAAGGATGTTAAGACGAGCATCTGTTGCACGTCTCATGCAATTCAAATGGATAGAAGAGTCTGTCCCATTTACTCCTATTCCCCTCTCCACTCCACTGCATGCCGTAGAGGCTCGTACCCATCTTGACACGCTGCTTTTATGTAACTATACACTTTGAAAATATTATAGAAGGTTAAACAATTTATTAATTTTATTTTCACTAGAAATTTGCTGCAATCTTTTTTATACTTTTAGTTTTAATTACTCCTTCATTATTATAGAGGGCAAAAGTGATTTTGGCAAAATACAACACGATACTTTTGGGATAGACTACGACTACGAATCTCTTGTTCATTATTCACAATATTCCGCCTCCATAAACGGCGAACGGACGATTACAACAACAGTAAGAACCGTAACAGTATTTTATTATAGTTTAAGATATCAAGAAGTAATTCAGAAATTTCTTTGTCAACCATTAGACTTATATTTTTAAAACCTAATTTCATATTAATCCATGTTATTCGAGAGGTAAAACATATGAATATAGGCCTAATGAAGAAGCAAATTTTGGTCACTTTTTAAAATTTTAAAATAAAAAAAGTTAATTAAATTATAAATAGCCTGTGGCAATGCAGGGAAACTATAAAAGAAGTTTTTAAAATTATTTAAAATTTTTTAATGTTTGTTTTTATATTGCGATTACATTTTTTAAATATTTTTTGTACTTCTAACAATCATTTTTTTCTTTACATTCAGTTTAATATTTTAATAAAGTTATTTATATATATCTATACATAGCTATATATTATATATATTATTATATATTATAATATATATTTATATATATATATAAATATATATATATATATATAATATATATATTATATTTTGAGGTGTAGCGGATCATCCGCAACCGCATCCGCACTAATTTTTTTTTTTTTGCCGTGGATATAGTGCCGGAAAATAGTTATTAATCATCTATGATCCCTATGTGAGAATCGTAATGTGCAAACTACCTAGTAATTATACTATTACTGGTTATAAATAATATATAAATAAGATATATAGATATACTATAATATTATATTATATATATATATAATATATATATATATATATTTATATAATATTTATATATTTATATACTATATATTATATATATATACTATATCTCCACTATGAATTATACTAATTTAATTTAAATAATATTTAATTTAAGTATTATATATATATAATATATATTAAGATTGCAGAGTCCGGAGCAAGCTATTTTGGCCGGAGGCCGGAGAGCCGGAGGCCGGAGAATGAAAATTTAATTCCGGCCGGAGGCCGGAGTCTCCGGCCGGAGGCCGGAGTCTCCGGCCGGAGAATGAAAATTTTAATTATAAAATATAGCTTATATATAATATAAATATAATATAAATTATATATATTTTATAAATTATAATATATTTCCGGATCACTCGACTCCCCATAACTATATTAATATTTACATTATATTTATAATATATATATATATATTATTTATGGAGAAATATATAAATAGTATATATATATAAATATAATATATATAATATAATATATATTAATAATAATAAATATTTAGGTTTATAGTTATAAGGATTTGACTCTAAACAGAATTGGCTAATTATCAATGCAACCTTCCCTCATTCAGGATCCCTAAAGTAGTAACTACCCCCCTTAAAGAGAAAGTTACAACTCTTGAAGAGGGCGCTAACCCGTGAGGTTTGAACATTTATAATGAGCATAAAAAAAGGTTATTTGAACTTATTTAATTTACAATTTACCTGCTAAATAAAAGCTCACTTTTAAAAGGAAAGGAATATTCGTTAAATGTTGGGGGGAAGCGAGAGGGAGAAGCGAGAGTCCAATTTAGGTAAAAGGCTCGGAAAAACATAACACTACTTTGTTGAGTGAAACGGTTGTTCTCAATGAGGGTACGCCCTTGTTTCTTAGTGATTGCCAAATTCCTTTGGAGCTCTTTTATTTTTGAAAAACTATTGCATTTCTTAAATGTAAATAAAGTGCAAAAATCACTTAAATGCAAATCGCTGGAAGCTAATGGAGAAATATGAATTAGATTGCTACATAACAGGCATTTTGAGAGTTATTAACGTAAAAGAGCGTGTTGGTGATGAATTGCTAGATAGTTTATCTTTTTTGTAATACCTGCAGTTATGGCATTGCAAAAATTTGCAAAACTTGGAAACGATCTAGCGGGTGTAAAAAGCTATGATACAAGATGGAACTTTAAATTCGAAATTCTGTTACTGGTGAACGTTTGTGGTCCCATTAAAAAGAGAAGAAAACTTTGTTGAATAACTGGGCTCAAGTTCCAATGTGAATATCCAATTAGCGTCCATTTGAATAATTATTGATGATATGCAGGAATAAAATAAAAATTATGCTCAAAGAAGAAGTAAAACTTTTTAAAAAAGCTGAAAAAAAAATATTACATTAAGTTCAGAATTTTCTGAAATTGACAGCAAAATGATGAATCAAAATGAATCAGTCTTCATACAGATTCACATGGGAAGAACAGAAAAATGAAAACGGCAGATATTGAGAAGGATACACATTCAAAAGATTTCCCCCCCAAAAAAAAATTTTCTGGAAGTGCTTTGAAGACATGCTACAAGA
>JABUQX010104099.1:25000-27500 GCA_015478945.1 Trachelipus rathkii
TCGCCCTATAGCTCTTTGAAACCCTTCTCAACTCTCATTTCTTAGATCATCTGGAGTCTCATTCACTTCTTTCCGATCGCCAGTACGGCTTTCGGCGCTCGAGGTCTACTGGCGATATACTTTTCTATCTAACTGATTTATGGTTTTCCGCCCTCAGGAACTACGGAGAGACTTGCGTGGTGGCGCTTGACATATCCAAGGCATTTGACCGGGTATGACACGCGTCACTGCTCCTCCTTTGGGTTTCCTCCTTCTCTTTGCTTACTTATGTCTAGTTTTCTTTCAAATCACTCAATATCGGCTGTTGTTGATGGGGCGACTTCTTCTTCTTTTTCTGTCTAATTACCTCAGGGTTCTGTCTTATCTCCTACTCTATTCCTGCCTTTCGTTAATGATCTCGGCTGCTCATCCAACTATACACTCATATGCCGATGACTCGACCCTTCATTCTTCAACTCATTTCAATTCTGCTCCCTCTTTTACTTCTAGAATTGCCTCTCGTCTTAATCTTTCCGATTTCTATTCTCATTATCTTTATTAATTTCCATTAATAGAGGTCGTCTCAACCTTGAAATTCAATTCTTTAAAGCCCAACTTCTAAATCTCCTCTCTAGACACCTTCTAACTTTCTTATCTCTTTCGACGGTTCTCTCGTCTTTCCTGTTGTTGACAATATCTTATCCTTGGCCTTGCTAAACAAAATGTTTTGAAACCTCATCACAACGGTTTGCTAGGGTGGCCTCAAAGAAAACTGGGAGTTCTGTTTTAGGCTGAGCCTTTTTCCTCTTCTCTGTTGCTCCAGCCTTACAAGGGCCTCATCCCGCCCTTGTGGAGTTTCTTTCTCATATCAGGGCTCTGGTTTCACCAGCTTGCGGATAGGTCGAGGCAAAGGCCAAGGCTTATAAACATTCTGCACTTTTTCCAGTTCATGACTCTATCTTTACTGGGCGATGTTGGTGCTTTATCTCTTTTCTATGGGTACCGCAGCCAGGTGCTCGAGGGAGCTTATCACTCGCGTACCACCACCTTTACGACCCCTTCGTGCACAAGGGGTGCTGTGTCGGTGCATGAGTTTTTGTGTTGATATTGGTAACTCAGGCTAGTTCGCTGCAGTGCTTCCTTCTTTCCTACCTCTGTTCTGAGGAATTCTCTTCCATCTTCTGTGTTTTTCCCTGCTGAATTTAATCTCTCTCACTTTAAAGCCTGCGTCTGTTCTCATCTGCGTAGTTTGCGTTAGTTGATGAATATCTGAGGTGTGCAAACACCCCCTCCTTGAATAGGGCTCTGCCGTGAGTGGTAGAGACAACTGTAAATATATATATATATATATATATATATATATATATATAAATTTTTATATTTATATATATATATATATATATATATATATATATATATATATATATATATATATATATATATATATATATATATATATATATATATATATATATATATATATATAATTCAAACTTCAAAGAGTAAACATCCGCATCCGCATCCTCATCTACTTTAAGATCCGCATCCGCATCCGCATCCGCATCTCATCCTCTTTAAGATCCGCATCTGCATCAGCATCCGCAAACAGTCAAATTTTGACATCCGGTCCATCACTAATATATATATATATATATATATATATATATATATATATATATATATATATATATATATATATATATATATATATATATATATATATATATATATATATTTCTATATATAAATATATATATATATTTATATATATATAATATATATATATATATATATATATATATATATATATATATATATATATATATATATATATATATATATATATATATATATATATTATCGAGAAATCACATATTTAATCACAATACTGTGTCACTGTAACTAGTCAGCATATTTTCAACCACCTCACAAGGCTAGCGTAGTTCCATAACCTCCTAAGTTTCCTGATCACAAACTGGTATAATAATGAAAATTAATTTAGGTTAAGTTAGGTTAGGTTAAGTTAGGTTAGGTTAGGTTAGGTAGGTTAGGTTGGTACCTCGGTAGTCCCAGTACAGTATCTACAAATATGCCTATATATATATATATATATATATATATATATATATATATATATATATATATATATATATATATATATATATATATATATATATATATATATATATATATATATATATATATATATAGAGGTGGGCACGATCTGTTACTCTGTTACTAACAGAACTAGTTTTTTGAGTAACGGAGTAACGGACTTTTTTCTTTCATGTAACGCACCCAATGAGTTCCGTTATTTTTTCCTCCGTTACTTTTTAGTCCGTTACATTTTGTTCGACTTTCTTTGAATGTTGATAGCCAATTGACCACCCCGATCAAGCTAAAAATCCTTTATAATATATATATATATATATATATATATATATATATATATATATATATATATATATATATATATATATATATATATATATATATATATATATATATATATATATATATA
>JABUQX010104099.1:32500-33944 GCA_015478945.1 Trachelipus rathkii
AAAAACTACAATGGATATACGGGAAGGAATACATTGTTGGAATCCTGGTAACATTTTAGTGCGGAAATGAAAAAAAAAAAAAAAAAAAAAAAAAAATCATATCTCAAAACTACAATAGCTACAGCGAAAAGGAATACATTTTTGAATCCTTGTAAAATTTTGGTTAGGCGCTTGTAATAACTGAAAATGAAAATTGAAATAAAATAAAAATAAAAATTTTTTTTTTTTTTTTTATGAAAATGGTTATATAGTCTATATATATATATTATTTGTAAAAGGTATTACACGGCAATGTAGGGGCTCGAGCCGACAGAAGAACACAGGGGGACTTCATACCCCGTAGGGGAGGGGCGTAGGAACCCCCGCGACACCCAAATACCAGAGGCGAAGTCCGGGAGGACTCCCGGAGAAGAAGATTGAATCCTGCCCGTAGTTGGAAGGCCGAAGACCCGACTCCTAAGCGGTGCAGTATACCCTTGGGGTATTCTTTAGTTTAAAAAAAAAGCAAAATTTAATAGAAGTCTATTTATTTTAACGAGTAACCAATAAAAGGTCTCTAAATAGGCTCTCTAATCATATTACTATAATTATTAACAATAATTTTATTTATTTATTTTATTTTTGCATTTTCTATCTAAAATTTTGATTACAAAAATGTATTTGCTTCGCTGAAGCAATTTGGTTTTGAGATATTTATTTCTTTTTTTTTTTTTTTTTTTTTTTTTTACATTTTCCGCATAAAAATATTGCAAGTTAACATTCGCTCTGTATTTAGTTTTTGAGATATGAGTTGTAGTTTTAAAAAAAATTTCACCATATATATATATTATATATATATATATATATATATATATATATATATATATATATATATATATATATATATATATATATATATATATATATATATATATATAAATTATCTATAAATCTTTATTTATCGTGATAAAGAATAATATATATATATATATTTTTTTGAGTGCGCCTGCGCCTATGCGCCTATGCCGCCGGACCTAGTGCGCCTAGCGCCTATGCGCCTATATTTTTGTCACATCAATGCGCCTAGCGCCTATGCGCCTATGCGCCTTTGCGCCTGCGACTTTTCGCCGGCCGGTGGCTGTTTGCTAAATTTATTTGCAAAGTAAACTTTAGTGCGATAATAAAAGCATGCTTTTATAAGGAAGAAAAACACATTTATTAATTTTTGTAATTAAAACACCGTAAACTAATATCTACACGTCCTCTTCCTCCTCCATGTCCTTGTGGTCCATGTTTTTCCCCAGGAGGTTCAGCACGAGCGCTGAAGAAGTTGAAAATTTTCAGAGCCATAGTTGCCAATTTATTTGTAGTTAAAAACTACTGAACTAGTTATGTAAATATATATATATATATATATATATATATATATATATATATATATATATATATATATATATATATATAT
>JABUQX010104100.1:0-17500 GCA_015478945.1 Trachelipus rathkii
CCAGAGGAGATTCTGCACTCCGCTATTAATATCAAACAATCACTTCGACTCTATTTTATTTTTACACACTTCATTCGCAACATACTTTTGATTCCATCAAGAAGCCTACCACCAAAATATATCAACTAACAACCTGCCATAGAGCTTCCCTAATTAATCCTATCGTACAGCTGTTTGCAAATCCATAAACTAAATACAATTTATTTTCTTCTTCTTCCTCATTTCCAATCATTTGTTTCATTTTAAAGAAGATTTGATTCCCACACATCCTCTTCCCACTCCTAAACGATGTTGTTTCTTTTGCACAAATAATTGTTCAAGCATCCTCAACGCACTCTTTCGACAAATACCAGATATATCTTCCCTACAGCAATCATAAAATAATTCCCTATAATTTCCTAGCAGTTAATTTATCTTCCTTACCCTTGCATAAGGATACAATTACTGCTCTCATCCAATTCCTAGGAACTATTCCCTCCATAAACGCTTTGTTACAACACAACTACTTCCAAATCAATAATGCACTATCTCGTCCGTTCTTGACTTTCACCAGTTAATTTCATCTAATACCTGCAGATTTACCATCTTCAACTTCTACTCTCCTTCCTCTTCCTTACTAATGGACTCATTCCCAAAATACCTATTCATTCCTCTTGCAACACTAAATCACAACACTACAGTGGGACATTCACTATACTTCTATTATGCCAATGTTATGTTAGATTTTGTGAAGTTTTTCCCTCCACACTCCTCACATACCATTTCATCAGTTACGAAAGCACTATACCTATTCATTATTCTAAGCAGATTCCCCTTATTCTCATTAATATAGCTTCCTATTCCTTTGTAAGTCCCACATCATCCATCCTTCCAGAAACTGTGCATTAACCTCTTTTTTGTGTCCTGGCCTACGTTGCACTTTTAGTTTTTCTTTTTATTCCTCCTTATATAATTCCAAATATCTTTCTTTGAAACTTCATCAATTACTTTTAGTACATTCAACCACGCTCTTTTTCACTTTAACAGCTGCTCACTTCTTCATCCCACTACTGGTTACATTCTTACTTATCCTACTTTAGCACATCTCATACTTCCTTGCTCACTACTAACAACCGCTTCATTTGCTTCCAGATTTGTTCAGTTTCAACTTGTTCCATTACTGATTTCTTGGCGAGCGCTCATTAAATATTTATCTATTGATTACTTTGCCACTAACTTCTCACTCTAATTCATACACTTCCTTTCCTTATCCTTTCTCTATAAGCCCTGCTAATTATTTTCATAAACAAACATCATGAATATCGATATCCATTCCTAACTGTCACAGATTTAACATTCAACACATTTCAACATCTGCTTCTTCACCAACACAAAATCGATGAAAACTTTTCATTCTGCTACTATATTTTAACCTACATCATTAGTATGACTTTGAATATTCTAGTGTTTAAACAAAGTTATACTTACACACACATACTCCTCCTCACAGAAATCAATCACCTTCCTACAATTCTCATTATTTTTCAGTATTCAACAGGACCAAGAACATCTGGTTATATTGATCGCTTTTATGATCACTATGTAACCATTTAGTCACCTCATACATCAATAATCTGGAAAGCTTCTATCACCCCATCCAAAAACTATCAGATTAAATTTATCCCAGAAATGACACATCTCAAAGCATTACCACTCAGATGGACCATACATCACAACCACACATACTTGACCTTTTCAGGGTATATATTATATATATATTATATATATATAATAATATATATATAATATATATATATTATAGTATTATAATATATATATATATATATATATATATATATATATATATATATATATTATATATTATATATATATATCCGTTAATATATTATATATATATATATATATATATATATAATTATATATATACTATATATAATTATTATATATTAGTATATTAATATATATATATAATATATATATTATATATATATTATATATATATATATATATATTACAGTATGGCACATTTATTATGGATTTTTTAAAAATTGCTATTTTTGAATAAAAGGTTTGAAATTTAATGTTCACTGCTATGAACATATTTGATCTCGAATGGGATATATAAATATTTTAATAATTGATTTAACCGAAACTTCAAAGTATTGTCGTGGAGTATAGGTGCAACAATGACAGATTTCGTGATTAATTAGATGTTTATTATATTTTCACAGTTCAGTTGCTGTCCTGCTTTCACGGGAGTTGTGTGTGTTTAGCGATGTTTTACACCTTTTATTATTTGTTATAATTAGTGTATACTAGTGTTTTTATGTATCTATTTAATAATAAAACCATTATTTTCAGATATTTTTGGTAGTTTATAAAAGTAAGATCAAATATTGGTAAAGTTAGTGATTTGAGTCACGGAAGTCGAAGATTAATGTGTTATTGGGCATAGGTGTATAGGGCAGCTTGTGTAAAACAGAAAAAAATATGCAAGCAGAAACTTGGGTTTCACTCAAACAGTTAGTATATTAAGAAGAAGATTGAAATAGGTCCAGTTTTGAGCTCCAATAGGGTTGGCAAATGTGGAAAGAAAAGAAAACAACACCAGGGAGGATGAAAAATAGTTCAAATGGCTCTGGAAAATAGAAGACTATCATGTAGGAAAGCTTTCCAATGTTCTAAGTCAGCAGAGGGGATTATGATTCTAGAAGAGCCTGCCAATAGGTAAGGCTATTGGATTGCTGGATAAAGTCTTTTCGTCGCCATAGAAAGAATCTGAATAATACTAACTTTAGAAACTCGGATAAGGATGGTCACGGCTAATTTGGGCCTGGGCTCAGACTCATATTCGTTGGACTTCTGAGCAATGGGAGCAGGTGGCAGCAGGTAAGAGTTGATCAGATAGCTTTTATTTCTTTTATCACTCATAAAGAGCATTTGTTATTTTAGTAACATGGCAACGACACTTGAAAATTCATTATTAATTAGGAGCGAGCTATGAACATATATGGTTTAGAGTGAATGAATTTTCTGGTATCCTTTGCATTGACTACTTGCACTGCATCTTTCTATTCTTTTTCCTTACTGGATTTATTAATTTGTGAGATTTTGAATATTTGGCTCCAGATTACGTATTGGCTGCTGATGAAAATCATCCATTGTCTGTGAGGCGATTGATGAATCGGTGCGTGTCAGCAGCGTAGAGATAGTGCGATCAGGTGGAAGGAAATTAAACGAATGCCTGAAAAAAGCGGTAACAATATTTCCACAGAAATCATGGTGTGGGGTGGCATTTCTGTTCATTCTGGCCCGATGTCGATGTATGAGATGTTCGAAAGGCAGCGCGATGGACGCAATAAGTATATAAATGAGGTGCTTAAGAAGCTCTGTTACTAGGACCTGAGATGTCGAAACAATGGAGTTGTGATATTGGGACGATAGTATCTTGGGAGTCGGGTTATTGTTCAACAGGAGCCGCGCGCGTGTGGCATTAGTGAGACAGAAGTAGCGTATAAGATGATGTTGGATTGTCAAGCAGCTAATGGCGGAGGCTAGCTAGAAGTATTTCAGTGGTTCTGGAAGATTCACTGACTAGACGCCTCTTGTGAGTAATGTTGTGTCGGTGTTGAAGATGAGATTAGAAGCGATGTTTCCAACATGACGACCAACATAAAGAACTTATATTTGAACGTGCATTATTCAGCGGTTTTGGTTCATTCGGAAAAAAAGTTCACCGAGAGAATGTTGTGCAGAACTTTAAATGAACTGGCATGCCCAGTCGTCGTGAAAAGGCATTGCAGGTGGTCTAAGGTGCCCAAACTCTAAGTAGGCTATGGAATATTGTTAAGATATGTCCTGATATATGTGTTTATTATAAGAATAATTAGAATTATAGTATTAAGCACGACACTATTTAATAGAGGTTTAGAAGTGCTGCTGAACCTCGTTGTCAGTGAACTAGATAGAATAAGCAATGTTTAAAATCACGTAATGAATAGATATGTCCAGGTACTGCTGTATGATATATATATATATTAATTATACTGATTATTTACTTGTTATGATTAACTGGGCCTTGTATATAGGTTAGAGGCAGTAGTATATGTAGTATAATATAGGATGTTCCATTATATATGTATATATAGGTATGGAGTATGGGTCATATAAGGTCAGGTTGTTGTACGTAGTGATAGTAGTATGGTCTATAATGGTAAGTATATATATTAGATGAAGTATTGTTGTGTTAAGTTTCCTTAATTGAATTGTGTATCTATATAAGTAAAATACTATGAATTTAGGCGGATAATGTATGTGAAGTAGTATGTGCTTTTGATTAGAGAAGCCTTTTTCATTTTTTTTTATATAAAAAGAGAAAAAAACAAAACCAAAAATATAAATGTTTTTTGTTTGTTCAAAACGAAAAAACTTATGTGGTTTTTAAACTGGTGATGGACGGTTCAGATTTCCGCCGGTGCCATTACGATGTCCACGATACCAGTCAAAAGTGCCGATTCCGATTCCGATTTCAGAAATACATTTTCAATTTTTTAAATATATATATATATTATATATAATATTATATATAATATAATATTATATAGTAATATATATTAGGGTAGGTAGTGTAGTATGTATAATATATTATATATATATATATGTATAGTAGTACTACGGTGAATAATATGGCTAATATGCTTATAGCGGTATATAGTGGTCGGACTAATTTTTCTAATCAACTAAATTTTATAATATTTAATACCTTCTGTTATAGAATTCTCTTATATTTTATGTTTCTTTTTTAATGAGGTTTAATATTAACTTTTAATTTCTTTACCACTGAAAATACATATGCAATATTAAATCTTACAATAAATGAAATTTTGTCATTTTTTGTTTTAAATAAAATTTTTACTTAATTTATACTAAAAGTAAGATTTGCAGCACGATGTTCATCTACCCATTTGTTTAGATTGAAAGGTTTGGTAACTGCCATATGGTATTTTATTTTTGCTAAAGATATAATTAGTTAAATTACCTTTCATTTATTTAACCACTAAACATAATAGCAATATTTAAAAAATTCTTACAATAAATGAACATTTGTTTTTCATTTTGTTTTAAATAAAATCGTTCTTTAATTTACGTAAAAAAGTGAAGATTTGAAAGGCACAATTATCATTATTAATCTGTAGTGCAAAACATGACTCTTAAATTGTAGTGCAAAGACATTAGCATTTCTCCGTTCTGAGTGCAATCGATTTTTTTAGAGAAAAATTGATCCTCCAATTCTGAAGAGTCTTTTTTCCTTTCCACGGAAAAGGGGGCGAGTTTAAATATTTTTTCTAGCAAGGACAGCCCAATGCTGAAAGGTACCTTTATTTGATGACCACACCATTGTAAGGGACTTCTGAATTTTTAATAAGTTTTTCATATTTTTTTATTGGCTGATTTCTACTACTTTTATAACATCTTCGATTTTTTTCAATATATTTGTCTTTCTCCTAAGGAATGAGTTTCTTTGCTGTTTTTTAAAGTCTTTTTTTTCTTAAATTCGAAAAACAGCTTTCAAAACTGAAGTTAAAACGATTAATTATTTCAGTATCAACTTTTCGCCCTATTCTGTGAATATATGAGAAAGAATTGAAGATTGGTTTTGAAGTAGTGGAAACTTTTTCCCTTTCTTTAATACAACATATACCTTCGCACATCCATTGCTTAAGAATATCTTCCACTTTTTTTATTGTTATATTTTATCTCAAGGAAATGTAGTTTTAAAGGCGTGGATCAAGATAGGTAGCAACCACAAGATTCTTATCAGTAAAGTAAAGGCTGATAATTTTTTTTACTGAATTTTTCCATCTGATACTGTAGATCCAAGTCCTCAAATAGTCTTTTTTCTTGATCCAAAAAACTGCAAATCACTTTCATATGTGGGATTATTGCCGATGCCATTGATTCTTCTAGCTCAATAAATTTGTACAATCAAAAAAATTTTAAAGTATTTTTAGCAATTTTTTCAAGAACTTCGTTTTTCTAAGCATGCAGGTTTTTGAATGATCACTCAATATGAATTGAGAGCCGTCTTTTGTTCAAATTTTTTGAAAGCATGATACTGGCTTTACATCTGGTTTGTACATCCTGATTAAATCTGTGTGTGGTAAATAAAATCTAGTTTGATATTCTTCATACTTGTCAATGCCTGAGGCGAGTGATTAAAATGACCTACGATTTGTTTGCTGCATATTGATATATTTTTTTTACGTCCTTTGTTCAAATATGGCATCAATGAGAACTAGTGTCAAAGAGTGTAAAAAGGTATTCCTGGAAAATCCTGTTTGTGTAACTCCTGCAGCCATAATAGGTGCGTTATCCTTACTATAACATGAAGTTTATAAGCAGGAATACTGAATTCCTTCAATAGCTTTTGAAAGACATCAGCTTATATTAGATGCTGTGTAGATATTCGTGAAAGGGTGAGACTAGAAGGATAGCATTTATTTCAATAGCTCTAATTATTACAAGCCTACAGCAAATATGTCACTGCTCACTTACGAGTTCCCCGGGTATATAATTATCAAACATATTAGAAACATGACTAAGCAAACATTGCAAGTTTCCTACGTCAACGTGATTGGTCTGAAAATCTAACATGAATCTAGGCTCTACTGTAAGATGCGCCTCTCAATGCCATTTTCCTTAATAAATAGATTAAGGAAAACTGAATTAAAATCAAAACTGCAGACTAGAAATATTGTCTTTGAAATATCATAAAGGTCTAAAAATTATTTTCAGATAGTATACCAAAGAATCGGTCAAAGAATCGGTATATTTCCGATTCCGATTTCCGATTCTGAAAAACAGCCGATTCCTCCGATTCGATGGCGATTCCGATTAATCGTCCCATCTCTAATATATTATCAGGTAAATATTGGAGGGACTGGAATCCTGGAAATCTTGGAATCCTGGAAGGATCCAGACCTGGAACCGTGGAAACTGGAAAGTACTAATTGAAATTTTGGAATTCCAGGATTTTCTGGAATGTTGTTTGTGTTCCAGGATCCAGGAACTGGATCCTGAAACTTGGAATATAATATATATATATAACTATACTAATATATATATATTAGATAGTATATATAGTATAGTATAGTATAGTATATTTATATAGGTATTATTATATATATATTATGTAAAGGTTATAAATAATTATAAATTAATTAGTATATATATGTACATGCTTTAGAGAATAACGATTCATGCAATAGAGAATAACACACACACACACACACTCCACGCCCCCCACACCCCCTTTATAATATATATATATATATATATATATAATATATATATATTAAGTTTTACGGGGAGGTTACTATAATATATAGTAGGTAGATATAGTTAATAGAATTACGAGTGTAGCTTTAGATTATGTAGATAGTATTATTATTATTGATATATATATATATAATATATATATAATATATTTATATAGTATACGCGTATACGTACGTTACAAGAGCATACACGCGTCGCGCGCATACAATGCGTATGTAAATTTATTTGGCGTTTCGCGCCGGCTCCGTTAGAGCAGCAGCAGCAGCACATCATCCCCGTTCAATCGCAGGCATCTCACTGCCCTAAAAGTAAAATGAGAGAGGGGAAATAGAGGGGATAGAAGAAGGGAGAGAGGGGGAGAAGAGAAGGAGGGTTGTAGAAGGGGAGATATTGACAAAGAAAGAAAATCTAATTATCGTTTAAGCCTAAAGGAGTAAGGTATCAACTGGTCAATTCGATACTACGTTAGAGTATGGAAATCAAGGCGTGAATCATGAGGGAAGAGAAAGGATTTTAATTACCTTTTAAGTCTAAAAAGATTAATTATCTTTTATACAGAGGGGAGAGAGACAAAGGTTTTGGATACAACTCTTTGTTTTCAAAACTAATTAGGTTTTAAGGTGTCAAATGTAAATTTATGACGCACAGAACAAAGCTTTTTCCAGTTACAACACATGTGAACTAAGACACAAAGAAACATTATCTTTTTATTTTATAATTATTATTATCTAAACAGAAAAAATTTTTGAGCTCTCAATACAAATATTATTATTATTATTATTATTATTATTATTATTATTATTATTATTATTATTATTATTATTATTATTATTATTATTATTATTATTATTATTATTATTATTATATTTAAATAAAATTTAAAATATTAAAAATAAAAAAAGTACTAAGGAAAAAAAATTATTTTTTTTTTCTCATCTTTCTTTTTTTTTTTTCTTATAAATAAATAAAATACAATTTAATTAAATAAAAATACCATTTAAACAATATAAATATATATATTAATATATATATATAATATATAAAATATATATATATATAGTATAATTATATATATCTATATATATATATATTTATATAATATTATATATATATAATTATATTAATTACGATAGGAAAGTTACATAGAAAAAGGGTTTTTTTCGAGAGGACCTGCTGTATCTCCAAAAGGTATAGTTCGAGCAGTGTTTATAATAAGAGCCCTCTTTGTTGAAGTCATTCTCAGTTTCTTTGTTCCTTTTCTGATTGATACCTCGCCCTTCTTAGTAGCCCTAAAAATCATTGAAGGAGTATAAACTTCTCTATATCGACCGTTTGTATTCACATACGGCTTATCTGAATCATCTAGATTGAAAACCTTATTATGAAGGGTGCTCCTTCCTTTTCTCTCATTTGTTTAATGGCAATTGCTGTTAGGGTCGCTATCTTTATATGGTTGTAATACTCTTCAGCAACCCATAAGCCATTCATGACTTCGTTTCAAGCATCTGTATCGACTTATTAACACTATTTTCAGCTACGTCAATAATTGATAATATCATATCAATACTCAATGTTATCCTTAGCTTCGATATGGTCGACTGCTACATCAGGTTTATAAGCCGACAGCGTAAATTTAGGTCCTGTGTAAACAAGGCTGTCCAGCTGTAATACCACAAACGCGATTCATCTGTCAAACATCAAGACAACCTCTGTTTTCTGGTACGAGCTCATCTTTTTTAGCTTACAAGATGCCATAAAATCTGTATCGAAGTATAATACCCTTTGACAAGTTTTTCAGTGAGTTTGTATAGTTGAGCTCTGCGTGGGCCTGTAGTGAACGCGCGATAGCTAGATTGTAGAGCTTTTGCAGTGTTTTATACGCATAAGCAGTGTATCGTACAGAAACTATATGTTTTTTGTCCAGCAACCACTACATTTTCAATTTCCAAATCGGCTTGCTTAGCCAATGCCCAGACCTCTGCGTCGCTATGGCATACAATGTCTTCTGTAGCAGGTGCGCGTTCCGCCATTTTCCCCCAAAGAGAATTAAGACATAACTTGGCAATGAATCGGAGACCTGGATTGTTTTTGATATTAGCCTTATCTAGTTTAACGCCTTCAATTCTTTCAAAAGCCTCGATGAAAATGTCAAGTTCAGGATCTGTGACCGGTGATACCTTCAGGGTACCCTGAAGCCTCAGTTTTCCATTTCAGGAAGGCTTTTCAAGTAGTCTGTGAACAAACGATCATAGGTGGTGAATCAGATTTCAAGATCTTGGTATCTGTAGCTTTTTCACAGCATTTTAAGTTCGGTGTTGCATAAACCCTTAATCTCGCGTTGACTATCAGTGTGAATGCACAATCCTTCGTATCCTTCTTTAGCGCACGTTCGACATATAGTAAATATTAGTCTTTCTTTATACCTCCCTGGTAAAACAGGAATGTATAAGTTTTGAGGAGGTAAAACGCAAACGTAAGCTACCCCGAAATATTTCTCGTGCATGTTCGCTATGTATTCAGGAATGCTAGGGATGTCACTGCCAACAAGTTTCTTCGGGATGCCTGTAGGGAACTCTTGAGATTTTTGTACCCAAGGGTACAACGATGTGAAATCTAAGTAACAAATTTTATTAGCACCGTCTGTGGGAGGGAAGTAATATACAAATGGTTCTGTACGACCTCCGTACAATGCGTCGCCTATAATAAGTCTATGATTGGCTACATCGTTGCCTATTCTATTAACATACGGTCTCAGAAGTTCCGTATCCTCCTCCTCTTCGTCAGGGTCAGCGTTGAGTATACTCACCAAGCACTCATCTTTCATTTTTTTTCCATTCGCATTCCCACACCCTCACAACTTCAAAGCCGGCTCTTTTGTATGCTTCTTCCTGCAGCATGGTTATTCTATACCTGTCAAGACTGGAGACACCTCTATGTTCAAGCTTGCCATCCTCACAACTCTGATGCCCATGCCAGATACATCCATGGAACAAGTACGCTATGCGTTTCTTTTCCACAGGTCTAGCACCGGGTGCAGACGCAGCCTTATCCATTGCCTTCCATCTCTGTTCATTCCTGGGTTTCAGCTGGTTGTCTACTTGAAGCTGCCTGAGGGCTACAAAGGCATCTCCGTCAATAGATGTATAATCAACAACCGGAACCTCCGTGTAGCCGTCTGGATGTACGTGTTTATTCTTAAGTTTAAACACTCGTTCGCCGCCATTCCGGGCATGGGTTATCCTTTGGCCAGTATACTTCTCCATGAATGCTATCCAACGAATATACCTTCGTACGAATAATTTTTCTCTCCGTGTCGACTAATATGAGCAACAGTATCATCTTTCATATAATGAGTTTTAAAGACTCTAAAACATAATGAAGCAATTGTACAACATTCCGTTAAACAATCTATTTGGAACATATCAATGAACATACTTTCGGAATTTTTTCAAAAACTTGACGTAAAATCAACATCCTGCAAAACAATATTTAGTGATTCAGCTTTTTATGTCATACTCTCCTCTATTTTCGAACAGCTAGTACCATCGGGTAAATTCAGTTCTCTGATCTTCCATGCGGTCATTCAAATTAATTCTTCTATGGGCGGTATCTGCCAACATAATTTACATTATCAGAGTAAAGAAATCTATAGGAAGAACCCTTTAGTACATCATCCTTCAAGCCCATACATTTGTAGCTTCTTCAAAGGCACAGGGCATGTATAGAGAAATGTCTTTAATGTATATATTTAATGCTGAGCTGTATAGTGATGATCTTTGTTTTCCACGTTTTACAGGGTTACTAGAAATAACACTAGCACCGGGTCTTGCTAATAATTTACTGAACACGAATTGAGTGTCGAACTTACCTCCATTATGAGCTGCTACTATTATTTCGTCTTTCTGATGTTTTTTGGAAAAACTGAATAAATAATTTATGAATTTATCGACTGGACACTTGTCTGTATCATTTTCAGCATTCAAATCCAAATGGAAGATTTCCTGACGTTTAGTTCCACATTTCTCACACTGTTCATTTCTTAATTCTTTATCGCTGCATTTATAACAGACCAACATGCTCACAAGTAAGTACGGTACCATGTCAACAACTGATTTGCCGTCACCTTTATCAGTCTCGTTATGGTTATACGTTTCCACATCGTAATAAAATGTATAAACATTTTTCTTTTCCTGCCAGTCCTTTTCTTTCTTTTTCAATGTTTTCATGAAACATTTATGAGCCCCTTTATTAGGGTTATAGCTCTCGTCGCAAACGAGACAACGTATATAATTTTAACAGTCAATGTTGAATTGTCCTTTATTAGGCAAGCTTTATCGTTGTATGCACACGAGCTCACAAAATTTTTATTTTCTTACATACCCATTTGTCGTTTTTTCTATGGTTCTTAAGACATTCTTCGTTATAAAAGTTACGATTACATTCAGGGCAATACTTTAAAGGAATATTATTATCTTCAGCCCTTCCCCCCGCATTCGTATGTGAGACACTGTTTACATTTATAACATTCACATTCCTGGTTTAGATGTAAAGCCATATTTGTTACAAAACTGTAACATTGTCCACAAAAAATTTCACCCTTTATGTTCTTAGGATTCACACTACCAATTGTTAATTTGATTTTATCGTCGGGAAGAGGGTAATAATAATGAGTATTGACGGCATCCCATCCTATTATATACAAATCTTTATCTCTGTCATTTTCTCTTGGTTTATAAACCACATGTAGCTTTTCATCTTTATCGTTTCTGTAGACAAATATCCTACATTTTAAGACCCGTTCTATTATAGCAAATTTATCGACAGTCAAAGGGTCTGCATATTTTAACCTGCACTGAATGGCTATTTTCTGCGCCAATTTTACTATAGTATCAGGGTCAACATTATGTATCTTTTTTTTTCGGTTACAACTTTTACACATGCAGCTATAGCTTTAAAGCCACAACCAACTGCGTCAATCCTCCTATCATACCTACTTGCCAATAAATGACGTGTGATAAGATCAGGGTGGATAAAATTAACTTGATCAGGTATTAGGGGTCCATTCCCTTCAGGGTTATGCATTACCTGGACTTCTACGATGAAATCGCTGAACGTAGCTTTATCTCCAGACTGAAAGGCCCTCTCCAATCGGGTGCATAGGGTTGATACCAAATCATCATTATCTTTTACATCTTTATGGGCAAGGTTGACGTGGAATTCGTTGCGAGCACCATCATTGAAAGTAAACCAAAATCTTGCTTTATATTCTCCATAGTTCACCTCCTTTTTTAAATGTTCAACAATAGCACGAATGACCCTTCTGAAAGCATCCTCAATATCAAGACCTCGTCTGAACACATTTCTTCATTGACCCTGATTCTGTACCGATGAGTGTCGATGACTCCTGAATTTCTGGAGACAGCGGTCGTTGTAATTTCTAATAATTCAGCTGTAAAATCTTCATCGTCATCATCATCATCATCACCATCACGTTTTCTTTTGCTATTCTTCTGTATACTAGTAATAACATAAGACCAATCTTAACCTAACTTAACTGATTCTATCATTTTCTTATTGTTTTAAATAATTACAGTTACAAGATTAGCCTAAACTTCTTACTTTAATTAATATTTCATTCAAACAGTATGTATTTAAAAGAATTTTGCAAATTACACTTACCCCGTCATTGGCCATCATAAGTGATCAACATCTATTAGGTGTTAATGCTCTGTGATGCGTTCCATCCGCTGTCTGCACCGGCCATCGTTGACACCATGTATACCTCTTTTCTTAAGCATCACGATGTGAGACCACGTTTTAGCCTGTAAATTTTACGAGTCTTCACGGGGTGGTTCAGCGTCTCTGAGTTCACCATTATTATCAGATGAAGGATCGTTTCTGTTGTTGTTGTTGTTGTTGTTGTTGTTCCTGTTGAACCCTCAAACACCCCTCTCCTCCGCTCTGTTTAAATCCCATAGCTTCGGAGAATAGCAGAAAGACGAACTGTAATAATAAAATTACAAATAAAATATATAATTTTCATGTTTTCAAACGATTGTGTGTATAGTAATGATTGATATTGCTATGCCGTCTTCTGCTGGTAAGTTGAAACTTTTAATTTTTGGTTATCTTGTTAACGAATTCTGTTTTTCAGTTAGGCTAGGATGATATGTATTTTTGTTTAGTTTTCAATATTAAATGTTAATGCAAAATTAACATAATATTTTCGGAAGCTTTTGAAAAAGTGTTGTATATTTTCATTAACTTGAACGTATGATATATTTAACAACTCAACAAAACACACAACAACAACAACAACAACAACAACAACATCAGCAACTGCAACAAATGTATATGTATATATATATATATATATATATATATATATATATATATATATATATATATATATATATATATATATATTATATATATATATATATATATATATATATATAATATATATATGTATATATTATATATGTAAATTTATATATATATATATATATTTATAGTATATATTATTATATATATATAATATATATATATATATATATATATATATATAATATATAATATATAGTATATATAGTATATATATATATATATATAAATATAATATTATTTCTTCTCCACCTTTCTATATACAACTTATTTATGACTAATACTATAATTTTTTCGAAAGATGCGATTTCTGATCTCTTTCAACTTTTTAGTCTGTGCCCTTCAATTTCAACCTTTCCTTCTTTCTAGAATCAGGCACTCATTCAACATGTGACAAAAAATGGGGACCCATCTCAACTCTCTACCTTATTCCTTAACCTCAATACTTGCTAATTTAAAGTTTTCAAATCTATCCTTAACATTTTAAGTCTTCTAATATTTTCTCTGACTGCCGGAATGGCTTCCGTAAAGAGTGCTCAACTCGTGATCACTTTTCCCTTACTGACTCTTGGTAATCTTCTCTTCGGCATTGCAGTGAATCATGTGGTGCAGCGATTGACGGACGAAACGAAAGCTTTCGATTTAGTCTGTCACAAGATGTTGACTTCTTAATTTCCTTTTTTACGGTATTTATCCGTCACTCTAGTTTTCTCTCCGGTACGTTCTATAACAGTTGTTATAAATAGTGATATTCCTCAGTGTTTTGAGTTTTGACCTATCTCCAGTTCATTCTCAAGTTCTCATTAATGACCTTTCTATTACTCATCGCATTTCCACCCCTATCCCTTCATTACTCGTTTCATTTTGAAAGACGATTTAAGGAGAGTGACGTGGAGCACCTAACCTCTTGACCTTTCTCAAATTTCTAATTGAGGCAGAGAAAAACATGGTCGTCTTCAATGCCTTAAAAATTCGGTTCCTTTATCAGTGGGGGAGGGGAGGATCTCACAACTATTTAATTTGACATATAATGCTACATCATCATCCTTACGTCCGTGCACACCGTAGTTTTTGGGGATTTTTTTTTGACCTACCCTAATATATATATATGCATATATATATATATAATATATATAATATATATAAATAATATTCATACTATATAGTATGTATTATATATAATTATATATATATTATACAATATAACATAGTATATATATAACAATATAAATAAATTTTAAAATCTATTTGGTCTAAGGTAATGTATATATATATATATATATATATATATATATATATATATATATATATTAATATATATATAGTATAGTATATTATATATATATATATATATATATATATATATATATATATATATATCGGTGCAAAAATAATTTTTTTAATATTTTAAAGAAAATCGAAATTTTTTTTAATCGTGTAAAAAAAAATTACTTGCATTATCGAAAAACTGAATATTAATTAATGAATAAAAAAAAATTAGCCATTAAGATATTATTTATATAAAAGCCGTTAAGGTATCCCTTCTGAAGGCGGGGCAGCAACGAAAATTTTGTTTTAAAAATTCAATACACTATTAAAATAACTGAATGTAATTTTAAATGTATTTTACATAATAAAATTTATTATTATTATTATTATTATTATTATTATTATTATTATTATTATTATTATTATTATTATTATTTTTATTATTATTAGTGGTGTATCGCCATAGGAGGCTCTGAGGCCCAACCTACCCAATTATTTTCCTATAGGACCTATATAATATTTTTTCTTAATAATGAACAGATATTTAATCAAATGCTTACAAGTAACAACATTTTACTGTTTTAATCATATTAAATAGTATTTTTTTTTTTAAACCTGAGCAAATAGCTTGTTGAGACCAGAAATGCCTCGCCTCGCGTCATCAGCTACAAGAAAGATTAGAGTCAAAGAAATAGCTTGTAAAATTGAGGGAAAAAATATGAAAACTGAGACCGGCTTCAATCATATCGTTCCGCTCGCTGAGAATATATATATATATATTATATATATTATATATATTATATATTTTATATAATAATAATAATATATATAATAGTAATATATATATATATACTATATATATATATATAATTATAACTTATATAATATATATATATATATATAATTATAATACTATTTATATATATATATATATATATAATATATATATATATATATATATATATATATATATATCATTATTTTAAAACGCTGCCAATTGTGTATAATTTACTAATTAAATATAATATATATATAATATATTACTATATATATATATATATATATATATATATATATATATATATATATATATATATATATATATATATATATATATATATATATATATATATATAATATACCATATATTTATATATTATAATAATATATATATATATATATACCAAAACTGTATATACGGTAATAACTTTTAATTATTTATTGAAGTTGTTTCACTGATAATAAAAAAATAAATAATTAAACTAATATTTATTAATTAATTATAAACTCATTGGAGATAAGGTGTGCAAAAAAAATATTGAAACCTTAAATAGAATATTTTCTGCTAGCAAATGCAAACTTCCGACACGGTATCAATTTGATCGTTAGAGTTGCAGTTTTTTTTTTTTTTTTTTTTTTTTTTTTTTTTTTTTTTTCGAAATTGCTGTTTTTATTTTTTAATAGTTTTATCATCGTGTTATTCTCCTAATGCGAATTTTTGTCATTGAAAGTGTTGTGTATTTATTTTCCAATGTTTTTAAGAAGCATAGATGTTTATATTAACAATGGTAGCATAATATCGATATTATTAATTACCAATAATAAAAGACCATTAAAATTCGGTTAGAAATGTTCATTTACTGTGTACTGAGACATATCTAGTGTAATGTGGAGTACATAGCAGCACTTAACTCGTTCAGTGCCGTTTACACGATGTTTAAAAGATAAAAAGGGTAATTGAATTTAGTGTTTTCGGAAATGGCATACGAAAGTTAATAAAACACTTCCTCATTTTGTATATGTTAAACGATTTTCTTTTTTATATTCTTTAAAAATAGCCTATTGGAATAATTTTTATTTTATTTTATCATATATATATATATATATATATATATATATATAATATATATATATTATAATATATATATATATATATATATATATATATATATTATATATATATATATATATATATATTAATTGATGTAATTGAAATACAAAGCTTACTTGCGATCTGATATGCAGGAGTAAATCACCGTAGCGATTCTTCATCTAAGATAATCTTTGCCCTTCTGTTTTTCTCATTATACAATATCGAACGAATTTTTAAGTCGTCAAGCAAATCATTTTCAATTGACAACAATGATAGTGAATGGAGATACTCTTTCTTTCTTGTCCTCGAGATGACCTATAATACGATTTTATCCTCTGCAATGCTTAATGCACCATTTTAATAATTTTAATTATATAAGGTTACTATTTAAAGAATTTTAATTAATAACAATAATAAAGCTCACCACTTTCAAAACGTTTTAGAAACTGAACAATTATAGCGTGATTAATAGCGCAAGAAAAAAAATCATAATTCTGAGTCATATTTCTTTAAAAGTTAGTTAGAATAACGAAATATGAGCGAATATTAATCCTTTCGTGCCCAAATTAAGTTTAAATAGAAATAACTTTAATTTGTTGCAAACTATTTACTTATGACATAATTTTAAAATATATA
>JABUQX010104100.1:22500-35889 GCA_015478945.1 Trachelipus rathkii
ACATGAATAAAATGTGTTATATACATTTGCGATACTTTATTTTGATTTTAACATTCGTAATAACAAGTTTTTAGTGTTTCGTGCAAGTTTCATAAAAATCGATGCGGCGTGGTTCTCGCTCACAATTACCTTAAAGTTTTTATTAAAATGAGAATTTGCAAAGCCGGCAAACTTTGATCCTATTAAAAAAAATATATTAAAGTTTTTGCAGATTATTTTTCAATGAAAAAAAGTCAAACTATTAGGAAAAAAGGAAAAAGAGATTTATGAAAGAGATTTGACAATGTTTATTTTAAGCCTTTAGGTTTAGGGAATTGAAAGTCATTTCGGATTTTTTTTATTTATTTTTTATTTAAAGATTTTTCTTGAAAATTGGATTTTAATAATCTAAACACATTAAACTACACTGAGTAATTACTTGCTCCTTCGCTCATCATGCAAATGTTATTCTCGCTGACGATGCGTGTGGGCGATGACAGAAAGGACATCTGGTCGTAAGATCTTTGCCAAGGGTACGCCCAAGGAAGCAATATAATTTGAAATGGCTTGTGAAGCACATCAGTTAGGAAAAAAATTATCTGTATGGTTTGGATGTTAATCAGACTTTCAAATTATTATTAAAGATTTATTCTTAATTATAATAGATTTCTTTCCTTTGTAATATATTAAACATAATTTTAAATCAATCATTAAAATTTAACGACTTCTGTTAAAGTATTATAATGCATTTAAATTGCAGGAAGATATATTTAAGTCATTATATTTTTTAAGTTTTATAGATAGTTTTACCATGACGACTTAGATACGAGTTACTAGAGTACAAAGTGAGGGGAAACTAGAAATATGAGGGATGTGTGTGCGTGTGTCTGTGTGTGTATGTGTGTAAGAGAGAGAGATAGATAGATATGAATAAATAGAGAGAGAGAGAGAGAGAGAGAGACGAGAGAGGAGAGCAGTAGAGAAGAGAGAAAGTTATCCATTAGAGAGAGGAATAATCTTATATGAGGTAAATATTACATGTTTATCCCGTAATTTTAATCTTCCCTCGTCTGTCAAAAGTAACAATAAATCTTGCCGTGAAATAGCAAATATTCCTTAATACAAATTCAATCTATTCAGCATAATTTAATAATATACTAATATATATATAACTATCTATAGAATATATATATATATCTTATAATATAATAAGTATATATATATATATTAATATATTATATATATATATATATATAATTATATCCTTAGAATATGTATAATTATTGTAATAACTATTTACAGTAATTGAATATTTTTGTTTGGACAATCTTATAAATGGCCCGTTCTGTACTATAATTTATATATTGAATCGAGTTGTCATAAAGAACAACTTATCAAGTCTATAATTAACAATAACACAGTGTTCCAATTATCGTAGTATACGGCTATATATAATATTATGTATATTATCTATAGTATTATTTTATAGTTATATAATATTATATAGTAATATATATATATATTATATTATATAATATATAATAATTATATATAGTATACTATAATATTATATATATAATATATAGTAATATAATACGTATATATATTATATATTATATATATATAAACACTCATCCTACTAGATTAGGGCTTTGCCCCGTGAGTGGTGGTGTTATCATGTAATATATATATATTTAATTATTAGCATATACTATATATATATATATAATATATACGTATATATATAATACGAACATAATTATAATATATATTATATATATTAATTTGATATATATAATAGTATCTATAATAATATATTTATATTTATATATATATATATATATTTATTATACTCTATTATAATATATATATATATTTTATAGATATAGTTATATTATATATCATAATATAATTATAGGATATATATATATAATTATATAATATATATATAGTATATATATAATTAATAAATTTAATATTATTATATATTATATATATCATATAATGTAGGGTATATGTATATATAATATTTACCTTCCATACCTCTTAGTTCCACGTATTAATATCCTATAGATTATACTAGTACCATAATAAGTTTAATCCACTCGATATATTCCGTAGCGAGATACACCTACTTAATAATATGATAATTAATAGGATAGTGTGAGATACCTTAAGGTGAGATGATATCGGATGCGGGTTTCCCACGTTTATATAATGTATTATTATCCTAATAGGTATATTTAGTAATCATAAGGGTCGGGGAGCTAGTTTTAAAGCTCCAATCTAATGGGTTTAAACCTCTCTCTCATTGGTTTAGCCTGGCACATACAAATTATTATAGAGTTATTTATAAACCACTATAAATAAAATAAATAAGATACAGTATAATAGAGGACTCTATATACCTATATATTATATAATAGAGAGCATGTCGTCACGTGAAAATATTTCATTACAAAAGTCTTATTTGTAATAATTGAGTAGTTTAGTCTTTAGCAATGTTATGATAAGTAGTAGTTTATTACTTATATCAAATTGTTATACATATATCGATTAGAGGTAGTAATTCTGAAAATGGCAACTTTATAAAAAGATGATAATTATATATAATTAAATTCCATTGAGTTTCTTGTAAATTTATTAAAATAAATTATATATTTTGGCTGGTTTAAATACTTTTTCTATAGATAGTTCTGTTTTAGGTTTTTTTATTATTATTATAATATGTAATAATTAAACTTCATAATACAAAATCAACTAAATATCTATCCAAACTTACTCACCCGCTATGATATTAATTATATTATAATTAGGAAGAGTATATAATTATATATATATATATTAATACTAATATATTATATATATAGTTAATACGCATGTAAACATTTTAAATGTGATTTATATAGTAATAAACGTGATTTAAGCATTCTAAGAAAACCTTTATCGTAACATACATAAATAATTAAATGTTCTATATATTATTAATATTACTATCTGACCAAATATATATATCCCTAATATATAATATACTATTAGTATTGCACTGTTTAACAGTTTTATATATACATTCTGTGTAATATCACTCCACTACCCTTATTTATTATATATTATATGTAATATATAGATATATAATATATACTTTTATCATATAATATATATTGTATTATATATATATAATCTTACTATATATATTAATATATATATACTTTCAGTCATTCACTTTATATCAATATATGTAAGGTAAAGTCAAACATGAAACTCATCATAGAATTAGAGTATGTATTTAATAGATCAAGATTATAATGCAGATGAAAATATTTCTCACTTGAATTTCGCTTGAAGGTCTAAGAAGAGGTTATTCAAAAAAAAAAAAAAAAAGACTTTTATTTTTTATATGCCCAATCTTTTCCCACCTGTTCTATTAAAAAATCTCAAGTAAATAAATAATCTCCCCGGGTCAAAATGGATGAAATATTAAGGGGGGTTTATATTAACTATATTCATCAATGTATTTTCATTTGTGTAGCTATAATTATAATCCTTTAATATATATCGTTATTAATAATTATAACTAGATTAACTATATATAGTACTTCTATATATCATATATATAAGTTCTATATATATATATAATCTATACTTAATAATATATTAAATATAATATATACTATATTACAATATTATTTTAATATCATAATATCTAATATACTATACTATATTTAATATACTATACTATATTAACTTATTATTTAATATATTATTTTTATCTCATTAATTTTTATTGTGATTTTAATTATTTACTATAATTACTATTTAATCCTTAACTTATATACTATTAATATTATAATTATTATATAAGTTTAGTAATATACACGAGTCTTATAACTGATCGCATTAGCATTTAAGTAATTTAAAGCAACAATTTTGAAATAATAATAATATTAATTCATGTAACCCATCTGGCCATAAATATTTTGTTTATTTTATTTATATACATTACCATGCTCTGCATGTCTGCAAGGTGGAGTTAATGGGTGATAAATATTCACAAATTATTACCGGGACTATAATCTCTTAGAAAATATTTGATCTTGTATTGAATGGGGTTTTTTCAGCTCCCTTGCTACCAGTTAGGAAGAGAATTTGAGAATTTTTTTTTGGATATGATCTCTTCTTTAAGAAAGCAGCTTTACCTTCTACAGATTTCATTAATTCAAATCTTCTTTTTCTTTTATCTACTCTATTTTTGGGATTTAATAATTCACTGGTTCTGCATGAAAATCGGCCCAGACACATTTTTCCTGCATGTATTTTTAATGTAATAATGACTCTCCTGAGATCCGAATTTATGACCCGTTTTTTTTTCCCCCAATCACCCACCGTTTTTCGGGGGAGCCCCCCACTCTCATATTTTATCAATACGATGTTTGATAAATTTGGAGGATGAAAATGATTATTTTAGTCCTTTACATTTTCTTCTGGGGGAGCTTATGAGAGGTGTAAAAGATCTAAATAACATGACATTTGTAGCTATAGGAAGGTAGATTTGGTGGGGAGATTTTGCCCCTTGCGGCATTGGAAAAATCCATTAAAATGAATCGAGTTTTACGCGTTTTTTCCAATTTTTTCACTCTAATTTTCTAGCATATTTCCAGGCTTCCAGCCCCCTCATCCTGCCTCCAAACAGTCTCAAATATAATAGATTATGATAGCACAATAATAAATATAGCTAATCAGCTTCCGAAGATTCAAGCTGGTAGCACGAATGGCGCATCTGCATTGAACTTATTTTTTCGCGCGCATGAGGTTTTGCACAGGAATATATTTTTTCTTGACCCCTGATCATATCCAGGTTTCCAGGCTGATTTTTTTATGTAAACTGGCTAAGCTTCCTAACATTATTCCCGTTTTCCCACATTCACCCACTACGTTTTTTCAAGGGGAGGTCCCCGCACTTTTTAAGAGTTATATTGCCAACCGTGGACTTAGATGTAACTTTATACTTCGCTCATTGGCAATGCGACATACTTCAAGCTCTATCTTTGATGGGTCTATAAAACAGTACCTCAATTTGTTTCTGGGTCCACATGACATCTTCAAGTTTATTCATACAATTAGCATTTGAATTAAGGCTAGAAACTAAGTCCATTCATCTTCTGAAAGAAATCTTTGTTTTGACTGCCTGGTCCTGTAAGAAGAGATTTTTACCCCCTTTTCTAAGAGAATCACCTGCCTGAAGGATGATGATCCAAGAAGTGATGATTACTCTTAACGGCAACTCCAAATCCCTTGACGATGAATCAGTTTCATCCGATCTTGATGCTAACGAGTGTTGAAAGGTTGTCGGATGAGGCTGAATCATCAGTAAGCAGTCTTCATGCCTCGATGGATCGTATCATTTGATGGTCCAGGCTATGGCTCAAAGTCTTTCAGATCCTTTTCTGACTCTAGAGTAACAAGGGTTTTTGGGGGGTACATTTCTGGGATTGGCAAAGATTCGTTGTGAGGAGCTGGTTCTTTAGAGCTGAAGGGATATTTAAGGATACTGAATTGTAAATGCTTACTTATTTGAATAGAGAAACCCGAACGGTGGAAAGTCATTATCATAAAGTACATATTGTTGAGATGACAGCCGAGGTTCGCGCCAAACCATGGCCACAGCCAACAAATGGTATTGATTTACGGGTCCCTTGCATAGGCGATTTTTGGTCAAGCTGCTGTAATTCACAACTAGTTAGGCAGCATAAACTGTGGAATTCATTTCTTGTCCTCGATCGCTACCCTCTTCTGCTGATGTGTTGATGTTGGGCGTGGGCTTTGGTTTTGTCTTTGGATGCTTTTCTTGTGGGGGGTGGGTCTTGCGGGGGTGGATGTTGGTGGGCCTTTTGCTAGGCTGTGGGGCTGCTTTTGGCCTTTCATTATATTCGCTGCGGTTTTGTTTTTGCTTGTTCTAAACGTATACATCATTCTTGTACTCGCATGTGGGTAGCGGTTTTGTATGCTCCAGGGTGGGTAGAGGTATCCCATTTCACTTGGGGAGGGTGTCACATTTACTGCTATTATCTAAGTCAGTTTTTGTTGAGGTCTTTCGGTCATATTGTTTTCGAGGAGTAGGTTGGGGTATTTTGGTTATCTGTTATCTTTTCGAGGTTTTTTTCTTTTTTTTATTCTTCGTGTTTCTCTTTTTTTTTACTCTTTTTATAAGTGATGGAGCCCTGGTCCTTAAGTAAATTCCCCCGCGAAACATAGGAAAAGTAGGTAGATCGGGAATAATGTTTATACATGCCCGTCGCGTTGACGAGAGTATTAAACAGTAAACTCAAGTGCGGAGATTTGATAATAATGGCTAACACAGCTCGCACATACGATCGTACTGTAATGTAATGTCGACTTGGAGAAGTCAAAATAAACAATCCATTTCTACACTTTTACCCAATTTAAAAACTTGGAAACGACAGAAATTCCCGCGTAGACTCTATATTACACTAGCTTGTTCTCGGATGAGACTCTACATGGATGTAAGAGGCTTGACTGCGTAAATGAGGGGAAGATAAGGATTGCAGTGAAAGTTTCCAACTTGTTCAAAAGCCTAAAAGTGTCCGGTGCAACCCTGTGCGCCGCGTAAGGTATTGAGAAGCGACAGCGCTGGGTTAACAATGGTGAGAATCCCCTCGAGACTGGTGTACATAGTTTTTAGCTATTTGTTGTTAATAATATTTTTTATTATCATTGGATTGCTTATATTTTTTCTATATTGTTCTGCGCTTTATAGTTTTTGGTTATTTTTTAATTTTCTTATTTGAGTGGCTGGTTTTTCATTATCTTGGACCCGTGTTTTTGAGGTGGATTTGGTATAATCTGCGAATTATTCGTGTAGATAACCACTAGTGAACAAACTGCGAAAGAGCCCGGAAGAGATATCGATCATTTTTTGTAATGATTTTTTTTCATGTTAACGCGGGTAATTTTTTGTTTATGGTCTCCAGATATATCTTGCGCTCCTGTGTCTGCAAAAGGTCATTTTGTTTATATTGATCTTTTCAGTCGTCTCTAAGCCCCCACTGCATGTTGATAAAATGTAACAAGGTCTAAAATATGCTTTTTAACCTCCCTCCAAATTTTAATCAGAAAATGTGATAAAAATAGGTGGGTGGGTGCCTCTCCGCAAATGGAGCTGGGCTGATGGAGAAATATCGGTACAGGTTTATAGTTCGGATTCAGGAGAGGTTATTTTACATAAGAAATCAGCCAGGTTTTGATGTCGAGATGTCTCTAATTGAAAATATTTGTTTTTTTTGAAAAAAAGTAAATATCAAAATCTGCCAAAAGAAATTTACATGAAATTTTATTATTTCACTAGAAATTATATATATATTATGTTATTATGTCTATTAATTTTTATTATTATTATATATATAATTTATAATATTATTATAATATATATTACTATTATTATACTATAAAACTTATTACTCCTATATATTTATTTATATCTTATATATATATCTAATTCTTATATATATATTATTTTGTATATATATATATATATATATTATATATATATATATATACATATATATATATATAGTATATATATTATTATATATATATATATATATATAATATAATATAAGTATATAATATATAGTATATACTGTATAGTATAGTTTATAATATATATATACTATATATGTATATATATATAATATTAATAGTCTATATATTAGTTAGATAATATCATATCTATAGATTTATATATTATAATAAAGTAATAATGTTTGTATTGATTGTAATGAATTAGCATAACAGTGTTTTACTCTAATTAGAAAGAAAAAGTGCAATACTCTACTAGTTAGTTAGTTAAAATGTGTAAAAATACATTATAGTAGTAATAATGAAATTAATGTAAACATTATCAACTGTTATATTAGTATGCTTGAACTTAACATTTCTAGTGTTCGGAAGTGTATGAATAGTATGATATAGAGTAGGTTAGTGTAGTTGGTAAGTGTGTTAAGTTATATCGTATGTGTGTGTGTTAGTTAGAGTTAGTAGGTGTTAGTGTGTGTGTATAGTGTACGTATATATATAGTGGGTGTTAGTATAGTTAGTATGTTGATTATATAGGTAGTTATGTATAGTGTGTTAGTTAAGTAACTCCGCTTCTCTGTGGGAACAAGGTGGGTGTTGTCGCGGAGAGACTCAATATATAAAGTATATAAATATTGCTAAAAAATATAAAATATTTTATGGTTATAATCTATAGTACTATATATATATATCATATAATAGGGTAAATATATATATATAGTTATTGTATAATTAATATTTATAAATATATTATATATATATATATATATTATAATATAATTTTATATTTATATATATAAACTATAGCTGGTAGAAATATATATATATATATTATATAATCGTATAGTATATACTATATATAATATATTATATATATACTATATATATATACTTAGTATGACGTATATATATATAATATATATACTATATATATAATATAGTAATATATATATACAGTATATATATACATATATAAATGTATAATATAGTATATTATATATATATATATACTATATATATATAGTATATATATATATAATAATATATATATATATATAATATAATATAATATATATATAATATAGTGATATATATATATATATATAATATTATATATTATATATATATATAATATATAGTATATATATAATATATATATAATATAATAATATAATATATATATTTATATTATAAGTATATAATTATATATATATATATAGTATATATATAATAAATACTAATTATAAAAAAATATATATTATATATTATAGTATATATATAATAAATAATATTATATATATATTATATATATATAAATATTAATATATTTGATATATAAATATATATATATATATATATAATATAGTATATATATATATATATATTAATATATATATATATATAGTATATACTAATATAATATATATATATATATATATTATATATATATATTATATAAATATATATATATGCCCTTCTTGTTTTCCGCTTCTTCTCTCGTTTCCATTGAGTCCACACTCGACGACGACATATTATATATATACTATTAATATATATAATATATAATACATATATATATATATATATATAATATATATATAGTATATAATATATATAGTTTTGTAAAAACTAAAAATATATAAGTTAATCTCTATAATGTGCCTTTCTTTTTCTCTCTTTTTTTTAATTTTTACATAACGTCACTAATACAATAATACTAGTATTTTACTATAGACACTGCTCAGTGAGAAGTGTTTTTACGAAAAAAAAAAAAACTCCCCGTGAGGGTAGGTGGCCTATTCCCCGGGATGTACCCATTTGCAAACGCCTAAAAAGAGGTGAAGACTTAGTGGACAGAGAAATAGAACGGTTTGTGTCCAGCATAGTGGAAACTATAAAACGTTAGTGTTGCCACCACTAATGAAAGATGGGATGCAGGGACTCCATAAAATGCTTTTTATGTCCTTCATATATATTATATAGTATAGTATTAATTATATTATATATATATATAGTTATATATATAGTAGGAAGGTGATACGAAAGGAATTACTTGATAAATAATTTGAAATTGCAGTACTGTATTAATATATAACCTTTAAGAATAGGTTATATACTATACGAGTATTGAGTATATATATATATACCGTATAGGTACTATATGGTGTTAGTTCCTCAATAATCAAAGGGATTAAAGCAAAAATGAGGTCGTTTAGAATAAGCGGGACTTTTTGGGCAGCGATTTGAATTTTAAAATTAAAAAGCGGTCAATTTATGAACGGTGTTTTGAAACCAGATACTTTCTTCATGTTTTTATCATTATACTGCGCTAGCGATGTATACTGTGGGAATGAGTATAGATTTTTTATTTTAGCCATTTTTATCATATTTTATCAATTTTATGGTTTGATGTTAAGTATGTAATGTTTGTCAGTAGACGCTATGGTATCGTTAAAATGCCATCTCCCTGGATCTTTTTCCCCCGCCGGGTGGGGATGTGGCTTTGTGTTTTTTTCTATGGCCTGGGTTAGTTATAAGGGTAGAGAGCCTATAGACGCGTGTGCTGGTGGACTGGGTCAGGCAGCTGCAGATGGCGCAGGCTTGCCGCGCTCTTCACAGGCAAGTCACTGGCTGTCCCGCAGCTGAATGTGGACACCACTATACGGCGGTGTACTTCCGGTCACCGACGGCCGTGCCTAGGTTGCCGCGTCCGCGGCTGCACTTCTGGTGGGCTTTAAAACCGAGTATCCTCAGCCTGCGCCTCGGTGGCGTTGAAATACGTAAGTTTTCGTGAGACTCTGCCATTGCTTGCTGTCGGAAATCTCCCGAACCGTCGTCGGCTGTCCTCGGTATGACGCGACCGTCGCGGACTGCTCGGCGGTCGCCCGGCTGCCTCGGCCGGCGTCCGCGGCTGCCCGGCTAATACGGAACTCATTTTCTATGGTGCCTGCTTCTGTGGGCCGTCATCACGGCTGTGGCCTCTTGTGGACCGCGTTATATCCAGTCGAAGTGCCGTTGCCCCGGTATGTGCAGTCACTCGGTCTGTCCGTACGGATCGGTGATATGTCGATGGGCGTTTTCTCTTCTTTGTTATCACAAGAAGGTGTTGATTAGTATACTGTAACTCGGCGTCCCACGCCAGCTGAATCAGTGCGGCAGTCCAGGCTGCCTCGGTAGCCGTCCGCCGTGCCTTCGGCCGGGCCGTCTACAAGAGCCGGTGCCGGACACGCCGGCTGCTTGGTACACGCAGTCACCAGGTGCTCAGGTCGGCCGTTCGGCCGCACTCCCTCGGTCGGCGCTACGTCACCGGCTGTCTCGCGTCGGCCGTTCGACGGCTGATTCGGTCGGCCGTCCCGCCGGTGCCTCGGTCGGCCTGGCAGGCGTGCCCTCGGTCGGCATCCGGGCTGCCTCGTACTGGACGTTCGACCGATGCCTCGGTCGGCACGTCCGCAGGCTGCCTCGGTCGGCCGTTCCGGGCTTGTCGGTCGGCCGTTCGGACCTGCTCGCACGGCAGTCCGCGCTGCCTGGTCGCCGTCCGAAGGCTGCCTCGGTGGCACGTCCCGCCGGCTGCCATGGGCCGTCCCGAGGCTGCCCGTCGGCCGTCCCGCGCTGCCCTCGGTAGGCCGTCCGAACAGCTGCCTACGGTGGCCATCAAGACGGCTGCCTGGTGGCCAGTTTACGCAGGCTGCCTACAGGTGGCAGTACGCTCGTTCCTCGGCGGTAAGAGCCGTCCCTGTCCGCGGCTCTCGGTCGGCGTCGCCCGCTGCCTGGTGGCGTCCAGGCTGCTGGTAGGCCGTCGCGGTGCTCGGTGGGGGCGTCCGCCGGCTGCCCTACGGGTCGGCTCAGGAGGCTGCCTCGGTCGGCTCACGACCGGTGCCTCAGGTCAGGCCGTTAGCGCTGGCACTCGGTACGGCCTCACGCACGCTCGCCAGGTAGGCGTTCGGCGCACTGCCTAGGTGGCAGTCCTGACCGGCTGCTTCGGTAGGCCGTCCGCAGGCTGCCTCGGTCGGCCGTAGCAAAGGCTCCTTCGTAGGTCCGTCCAGGAAGGCTGCCTGTAGGCAGTCAACGAAGGCTGCCTAGGTAGCTTAGAAGCGCCAGGTAGGCAGTCCAAGAAGGCTGCCTAAGGTGGCAGTCAAGAAGGCGCCTAGGAAGCAGTCAAGAAGGATGCCTAGGTAGGCAGTCAAGAAGGCTGCCAGGTAGGACAGTCAAAGAAGGGGCTGCCTAGCGTAGGCAAATTAAGAAGAGCTGGCCTAGGTAGGTCAGTCAAGAAGGCTGCCTAGTAGGCAGTCAAGAAGGCTGCGGAGGTAGTAAGAAGACTGCCTAGGTCGGCAGTCAAGAAGGCTGCTAGGTAGGCAGTTAAGAAGCTGCCTAGTAGGCAGCCAAGAGGCTTGCTCTAGGTGAGGCATTAGAAGTATCCGCCTAGGTAGGCAGTACGAAGAAGGCCTAGGTAGGCCGGTTAAGAAGGTGATAGGTAGGGGTCAAAGGCTGCTAGGTAGGAAGTCAAGAAAGGCGCGCTATAGGGCAGTAAAAGAAGGCTAGCTGGTAGGACAGGATGGATAAGAAGCACTGCCTAGTAGGCAGTCAAAGAAGGCTCCTAGGTTTGGAGGTTCAAGAAGCTGCCTAGGTAGGAGCTTTAGAGGACTTGCCTAAGTAGGCAGTCGAAGGCTGATAGGTAGCGTCAGAAGCGGCCTAGTGCAGTCACAGGAAGGCTTCCTTAGCGGCAGTCAAGAAGCTGCCTTAAGGTAGGCTGAGTAAGAGTACACGGGCCCTTGCCTAGGGTAGGCAGTCAAGAAGCTGCCTAGGTAGGCAGTCAGAAAGGCTGCCTAGGTAGCAGTCAAGAAGCTGCCTAGTAGCGTCTAAGAAGGCTGCTTGTGCAGTCAACGAAGGACTGCTAGGTGGAAGTCCAGAGGATGCCTAGTAGGCAGTAGAAGGCTGCTAGGCAGGGCAGCAAGCAAAGCTGCAGGTTAGGGACATTAAAAGGCTCGCCTAGGTAGGCGCAGTCAATAGGTACCTAGGCAGGCAGTCAGAAGGTTGCAGGTAGGCAGTACAAGCAGGCATGCTAGGTAGGCTTCAAGAAGTTCCTAGGTATTAGTCAAGCAAGGCTGCCCGAATGTAGGCCAGTCGAAGGCTGCTAGTATAGGCAGTCAACGAAGGCTGCCTAGGTAGGGCAGTCAAGAAGGCTGCCTAGTAGGCAGTTAAGAAGACTGCCTATGTCGGCAGTCAGGAAGGCTGCCTAGGTGGCAGTTAAGAAAAGGCTGCTAGTAGGACATGCAAGAGCTGCCTAGGTAGGAGTTAGAAGACATGCCTAAGGTAAGCAGCTAAGAAGGCCTGTCTATGTAGGCAGTTGAAGGCTGATTAGGGTGAGCAGGTGCAAGAAGCTGCTAGTAGGCGTTTAAGAAGACTGCCTAGGTGGCAGTCAAAAGGCTGCAGGTGGAGTAAGAGAACTGCCTAAGGTAGGCCGTCATGAAGGTGCTTAGGTGGCAGTCAAGAAGGCTGCTAGGTGGCAGTCAAGAAGGCTGCTAGGTAGGCAGTCAAGAAGGATGCCTAGGAAGGCAGTCCAGAAGGCTGCTAGGCAGGCAGTCAGAAGGCTGCAAGGTGGCTTAGAAGGCTGCTAGTAGGCAGTCAATAGGCTGCTAGGCAGGCAGTCCGAAGGCTGCCAAGCGTAGGCAGTCAAGAAGGCTGCTAGGGAGGCAGTCAAGGTTCTAGGTATATAGTAAGAAGGCTGCCTAAGTATGGCAGTCAAGAAGGCTGCCAGTAGGCAGTAAGGAAGGCTGCCTAGGTACAGTTAAGAAGAACTGCTAGGGTAGGGACAGTAAG
>JABUQX010104101.1:5000-10000 GCA_015478945.1 Trachelipus rathkii
AACCTTATGTTTAATATCCTTGATTTTAATCTGTAATGTATCTTTCAAGTTTATGCCATAAAAATTTAAATTACATTTTATGTTGAAGGTATGTTTGTTGATTAATACATGTTTGCAAATTAAAAGGTGATCTGCATATATTATTATTAATTATTGTAAAAGTATGCAAATGTAGAGTTGTGTGGCAATATAAGGAATGCATACCATTATAAATATATATATATATATATATATATATATATACATATATTTAATATATAAATAAATAGTATATATATATATATATATATATATATATATATATATATATATATATATATATATAATATATATATACTATATAATGGACATTTATAAGTGTTGACGTGCCGTTAATATTTGCTAGGTTTAATTTAGGTTAAGTTTGGGTTAGGTTTAGGTTTAAGTTAAGGTTAGGTTAGGTTAGGTTGGTAGGTTAGGTTAGGTTACCCAAAAATTTTATGTATTTACCCTAAAATTATTAAAAATTACGATACATTAATTATTGATTTTTCGCTCCTGGAGTCAACCACTTAATAAATAGCCCTATATATATATAACTATATATATATTATATAATATATTATATATATATATATATATATATATATATAATATATATATATATATATAAATATCTATATATATATAATATATATAATATATATATATATATATATATATATATATATAGTAATATATATATATAATTATATATATATATATTTAATATATATTATATATCTCGTTATTTTGTATCAATCCTCCTGTTTGTTAGATTTTTTAAATACATTTTCTTTATGTGAGTTACTTTATTGCTTGAGAAATTAAAAACAAATGAAAATGGAGAAAGCGATAAAATCAAGGTCTGCACCACTTTTCCTCTTAATACCCACACTGCGCAACCCTTAGCGAGAACAATAAAATGTGTCGATAACGGATATAATATAATGCCGTTCCCATTGGTGCTCTAATGCAGTGGGTCCTCCAAAGTGGGGTACGCGTACCCCGTGGGTACGCAGAGTGATATTTGGGGGTACGCAAAGAAAGTAGCCTCAACGGATCACTTGCGAAGTGTATGTGCTTGTATCAAGTGACTGCGATATATATAGTATATATATATTATATATTATATATATATATATATAATATATTATATATATATATATAATATATATATATATATATATATATATATATATATATATATATATATATATTATATATATTATAATATATATACTCTATCTGAAAAAAAGGTTAAATGGCATCACTCCGTCAATATAATTTAAAAACTCTTTTATATTGGGAAATGTAGGCTAGGGTTTTGTTTTATTGGTGCATACCTAACTCGGGAGTGTTGCACAGGGTTATAAAATGTAAAAACCGTATGGTAACGACAGTGTGTAAGGGAAACATTAAAATATGGATATGATGACTTTATTAATCAACAACAATATTCCTTCTACAAATAACAATGTGAAATGCAGCATAAGGGTGTCTAATGGGTTGTACCCCCTCTGGCCCTTCCAACTTTCCTCCAAGCGATTCGGCATTGATGAAATGATCTTGGAGATGGTCTCCTGCGGGATGTTGTCAAAGCGTTTGCAAGCTCCCTGAGTGTGGACGGAGCATGTTCACGGTCTCGAACACGTCTACCCAACAAATCCCAAACATGTTCAATGGGATTCATGTCCGGGCTCCTCGCAGAAATGGCCATGAGTCTGATCCCTACCTGTTGTAGGTACCGTTGGACGACCTGTGCAGTGTGCTGTGTGGCGTTGTCATGGAGTAACAAAAAATGGACGCCAATGAAGGACGCGAAAGGCACTATATACTCTTGGAGGATGTCTTCCGTATACCTTTCAGCCGTTAGCGTTCCTCTGCTCACGATATGCAATGCCGTGCGAACACCCAAACAAATGCCTGCCCACACCATCACAGAGTCACCTCCAAAAGGAATCCTTGGGGAGATATTGCAAGCAGAACAAGTTCTGCACCACGCACGTCTCCAAATTCGCCGACGCCCATCTGGTCCATGTAGTATGAACGTCGATCACCTGTGAGAGTCCAATCTCCATACGCTTGGGAAAAATGACAATCGCACGCCGATGCTCCCTGATCATCAGATGTCCGATGGTAGACCTTGTAATACGTACTCCACCTTCATTCATTCTGTCGTCTTCTCATTGTACGCTCGGAAAATGGGCACATGTCTGACTCACGGAGCCCTGTGTTGTAGCTGTAACGCTTGTTTACCCATAAAGGGGTGGCTGAGCCATTTTCTCTGAGATGGCGATGCTTTCGACAGTGTGATAACTCCTATGGTACTTTCCTCTTCTCTGACGATGTCTTTCCTTGTGACAGTCTTTGTCTTGCCATCTTGTTCTACTATGAACGTACTTTCGGGATTTCGTAATTTGGTTGGTTGTCCTTCATTATGCATTTAGTTGCAATACACGGTGTAGATTACATACGATATACACTGCCAAAGTTCAGGTATGATCCAAATAAAACAAACCGCTATCTCTACCATTCCCAAAATGAAAGAGTTTAAATTATATATTTACAGGTGATGCATTAAATTTGTCCGCGAAAGTTTATATGATATATATATATATATATATAATATATATATATATATATATATATATTATATATATATATATATATATATATATATATATATATATATATATATATATATATATTACAGGCCTATAAGGGGTACAACTTAGAATTATTTTCGTCTTAGGGGTACGCGATCAAAAAAGTTTGAAGACCGCTGTCTAGAGCAGCGATCTCCAAACTTTTTTGATCGCGTACCCCTAAGACGAAAATAATTATAAGTTGTACCCCCTATAGTATAAATATAATCTAATATAAATATATAAACATGAAAACATTTGAGAGAACCTCGCACTCACGTGATACACGATCACACACCTCGCAAGTGATCGTGAGACTACCTCTTTGGAGTACCCCCAAGATCACTTTGGGTACCCCCCGGGGTACGCGTACCCCACTTTGGAGACCACTGGTCTAGACAGCGTCTTCAAACTTTTTTGATCGCGTACCCCTAAGACGAAAATATAATTATAAGTTGTACCCCCTATAAGCCTATAATATAAATCTAATATAAATATTAAGACAGCAACCAATGAGAGAACTCTCGCACTCACGTGATACACGAATCACAACACTCGCAGTGATCGTGAGACTACTTTTGGCGTACCCCTAACATACTTTCGTACCCCAGGGGTACGCCAGTACCCACTATTGAGAACCAACTGCTCTAAAGGATAGCTACAATTGGTCGTGCTGATCCCAATTTTCACCCCCTTGAAAATGTACATAACATTCGCAATTCTCAGCCGATATTGATCATATAAACATCAAAAATTTAGCTTTATTTCCCCTCTATAACGTCGTTTTCGAGTGTTTTTCTGTTCTGTAATCATTCTTTACGAATTTTCCCAATTTTCAAAACCCAATGCTTTTGAACATTTTAGCTTCAAACTCCCAGAAAATTTTTTTCGAAATGACTTCAAACTTTAAAAATACATAGATGGGTCCATTACCTTCAAAGTCACGAAGTACTTTATTGATTTTTTTTGAGATTTGTGCTCGGCAATGTCCAATTTCCAAACCCACTTTTTTGTTTTTAAATTGAAAAATTGCGATAATTTTTTCTATTAGTGCGAAGTGGATGAATTTTTCAAGAGCTTTTGTAGTCGGGGGAGATGAATATTTTTTACTTAGATAATTCTTTGTATATTCATTAGTTTGGATTAGTTTCTGGATCAAATTTAAAAAAAATTATTTTTGGAAATTTTTTTATGTCATCTTTTTTTGAGTATGGAAAAAAATGGCGATTTTTTAACAAAGCCCGTGTAGTTAAGGAAAACGGTAAATTTAATGTTGATCGAACAGGTAGAAAAAAATATCTCATATTCACTTTTTCAAACGTTGAAATTTTTGGAAAAGTGAAATAATTGATATATTTTTCTACTCACTCCAACATCAACATCAAATTTTCAGCGCTTGTATAGTCGGGCAAGATGGAACTCTTTAAATTTTGTGCATTTTTTTTATTCGTGAGAAAATTATTCCTTTAAAAATTTTCAAAAACAAATTTTTTTTTAAAATATTTGTTCCAGAACAAATCCAAAATTAATGCATAAATACAAAGAAAATTTTCTAAAGTATAAAATGTGAATAATTCCACGACTACATTGCCCTGAAATTTTCATCCACTTCGCATGAATAAAAAAAAAATATATCGCAATTTTTCATTTTTATAACCAAAAAAGTGGGTTTTGAAAATTGGACAGAGCAGAAAACTCAAAAAATCAAAAGTAACTTCCCCCCCCCCCGCAGCGCGGCCCCCCGACGCCCCGCCCGGCGCGGCCGTGGTGCGGCTCGGGCCCCCCGCCGCGGCCCGCGCGGACGCCGGCGCGCCTTCTTTATGGTAATAGGACCCATCTCTGCCTATTTCAAGTTTGAAGTCATTTTGAAAAAATATTCTGGGAGTTGAGTTATTAAGTTAAAAAAAATTGAATATTGAACGAAAATGACCTATAGGCACAGAAAACACTCTAAAACGAAGTTTAGAGGTCAAAAAAAGATACAGTTTGGTGTTTATATGATCAAAAATCGGCTGAGAATTGCGAATTTATGTCCATTTTTAAGGGGGATGAAAATTGGGCTCAGCCCGATCCCAAATATTTTAACCCTGTCCTAATTAATTTTTAAAGGCTGATATTGTGTGTGCAATTATAAAGAATCATACTCTAATAAATATACCGTTCCTACTGTGTTCCAGGCTGATATTGTGTGTGCATATAAGAGTCATATATTGTATAATACAGTTCACACTGTGCCTCTAAAGACTGATATTGTGTGTGCATTTATAAGTCATATATAGTGTAATACCGTTCACACACGCTGGCCTCTAAAGGCTGATATTAATGAGTGCATTA
>JABUQX010104101.1:15000-17449 GCA_015478945.1 Trachelipus rathkii
TAATAATAATTTAAAATAATATAATAATAATTTAAAATAATATAATAATAATTTAAAATAATATAATAATAATTTAAAATAATATAATAATAATTTAAAATAATATAATAATAATTTAAAATAATATAATAATAATTTAAAATAATATAATAATAATTTAAAATAATATAATAATAATTTAAAATAATATAATAATACTTTAAAATAATATAATAATAATTCAAAATAATATAATAATAATTTAAAATAATATAATAAGAATTTATAATACTTATAATAAGAAAGCTTATAACTTGTAATAATAATAATACTTATAATACTTATAATAATAATAATAATACTTATAATACTTATAATAATAATAATACTTATAATACTTATAATAATAATAATACTTATAATAATAATAATACTTATAATAATAATAATACTTATAATAATAATAATACTTATAATAATAATAATACTATAATACTAATATAATAATAATAATACTTATAATAATAATACTTATAATAATAATAATACTTATAATAATAATAATACTTATAATAATAATAGTACTTGTAGTACTTGTAGTACTTATAATAATAATAGTACTTGTAGTACTTGTAGTACTTATAATAATAATAATAATAATACTTATAATACTTATAATAATAATATTACTTATAATACTTATAATAATAATAATAGTTATAATAATAATAATAATAATAATAATAATAATAATAATAATAATAATAATAATAATAATAATAATAATAATACTTATAATAATAATAATAATAATAATAATAATAATACTTATAATAATAATAATAATAATAATAATAATAATAATAATAATAATAATAATAATAATAATAATAATAATAATAATAATAATAATAATAATAATACTTATAATACTTATAATAATAATAATACTTATAATACTTATAATAATAATAATACTTATAATACTTATAATAATAATAATACTTATAATACTTATAATAATAATAATACTTATAATACTTATAATAATAATAATACTTATAATACTTATAATAATAATAATACTTATAATACTTATAATAATAATAATACTTATAATACTTATAATAATAATAATACTTATAATACTTATAATAATAATAATACTTATAATACTTATAATAATAATAATACTTATAATACTTATAATAATAATAATACTTATAATACTTATAATAATAATAATACTTATAATACTTATAATAATAATAATACTTATAATACTTATAATAATAATAATACTTATAATACTTATAATAATAATAATACTTATAATACTTATAATAATAATAATACTTATAATACTTATAATAATAATAATACTTATAATACTTATAATAATAATAATACTTATAATACTTATAATAATAATAATACTTATAATAATTATAATAATAATAATAATAATAATAATAATAATAATAATAATACTTATAATACTTATAATAATAATAATAATAATAATACTTATAATAATAATAATACTTATAATACTTATAAAAATAATAATACTTATAATACTTATAATAATAATAATAATAATAATACTTATAATAATAATAATACTTATAATACTTATAATAATAATAATACTTATAATACTTATAATAATAATAATACTTATAATACTTGTAATACTTGTAGTACTTGTAGTACTTGTAGTACTTGTAGTACTTATAATAATAATAATAATAATTATAATAATAATAATAATTATAATACTTATAATAATAATAATACTTATAATAATACTTATAATACTTATAATAATACTTATAATACTTATATTGTAATAACATAATACTTATAATAATAATAATAATAGTGTTTATAATAAAAAGTATTTATAATAATAATATCACTTGTAGTACTTGTAGTATAATAGCACTTGTAGTACTTGTAGTACTTGTAGCACCTATGCTTGTAGCACTTGTAGTGCTTGTGGTACTTGTGGCACTTGCGGCACTTGTGGTACTTGTGGTACTTGTGGTACTTGTGGCACTTGTGGTACTTGTGGTACTTGTGGCACTTGTGGCACTTGTGGTACTTGTGGTACTTGTGGCACTTGTGGTACTTGTGGTACTTGTGGTACTTGTAGTATTTGTAGCACTTGTAGTGCTTGTAGTACTTGTAGTACTTGTTACTTGTAATACTTGTAATACTTGTAGTACTTGTAGTACTTAGCGTATGTAATACTTGTATTACTTGTAATACTTAGCGAGTACTTGTAGTACTTGTAGTATAATAATAATAATAATAATAATAATAATAATAATTATAATAATAATAATAATAATAATAATAATAATAATAATAATTATAATACTTATAATAATAACATTATAATACTTATATTAATAATAATATAATACTTATAATAATAATACTTATAATACTTATAATAATAATA
>JABUQX010104102.1:37500-40000 GCA_015478945.1 Trachelipus rathkii
AATTCTTTTTAAACATCTCAGAAGACTGTTACATTTTCTCATTTGATGTGGTCCTCTATTTAAGAGATTTCAAATTACAGCACACTGAGTGGTTGGGCTCCTTTTATACTGACGCAGGTGAGAAGAAGTCTAAAACATTCAGTATTCTTAACAATCTGGAATAGTTGAATAGGGAACCTATACATATTCCAGATCTCCCTAACCAATTCTTAAATACTCTTGATATATGCTTCACCGCTACTCCTTCTCGTTATAATTACACCATTTTTCTAGTATTGGTAACTCTGACCACAATCTTGTAGCTCTTAAATATAACACTTTATCTGCAGCAGCTCTACCCTGCGCATAAATAAACTTTCTAACACTTTAATTGGAGTCACTGCGCCGCTTCTTTGCTAACTACCGTTGGATTGAATCCTCTTTTAGCTCAGAGAATGCCTCGGAATCCGTTGAAAAGTTGGGGGCCGTGATCACCGAAGGAATGAGCAGGTTCATTCCATCTTCATCTTCAACAAAATCATTTTCTTCCCGAAATCCATGTTTCGATAGCTCTAGTTCTCTTGCCATTCAGGAGCGAGGCAGGGCATGTCGGACGTGAAAAAAATTCGTTGTACTATCACTCTTACTAATTTTCAATCTGCCCGGAATCGTTGCAGATATGTTATTCAACAGGCTAAACTTACTTTCATTAAAAGGAAGTGCGTTGACCTTCTTGGTTCTCTTTCTGATAAAAATTTCTGGCCTCTTGCCAAAAACATCTCTAATATCTTCTGCAAATCTACATTTTCTTCTATCATTCGTTCTGATGGCTCTGTTGCTAATACTCCTTCTAAAAAGGCTGATCTCTTTGGCATTCTTTTTGCCATCTAATTCCACAATGGATATTTCCAGTACACCTCTTCCTACTCCTTCTCCTCTCGGGTGTCCAATGTCTCTACCTGTCATTACTCATGATCGGGTGCATGAGATCCTGAGATCTATGAATATTAGGAAGACTATTGTCCGAGATGGCATTCCTCCCCTTATTTTTGAGGGGATGTGCTTCTGAGCGGACTCCTATTCCTGTTCAGCTCTACTCTCTATGCCTTGATACTAATAATACTTTACATCAGTGCTAGAAGGGCGCATGTTCAACCGATCCGGAAAAATGGTAGCCACTCTCATCACTCCAACTATCGTCCTAATTCTGTCTAAAATCTCTGAAACTCTCCTTAACTCTCACTTTACTGATAATTTGGAATATCTTCCCTTTCTTTAGATCATTAGTATGGATATCGTCGCTCTAAGTTAACTGGTGACATACTTTCCTACTTCACTGATCTATGGTCTTCTGTCCATAGGGACTATTGGAAGTCTTGTGTGGTATCGCTTGACATATGGAAGGTCTTTGACCCGGCATGGCACGTGTCGATACTTTCTAAGCTACTCTCCTTTGGGTTTCCTCCTTCTCTTTGTTTGTTGATGCCTAGTTTTCGTTCAGATAGCCCCATTTCGGCTCTTGTTAATTGTGTTGTTAATCAAGGTTCTGCCTATCTCCAAATTTATTCTTCCTTTTCATCAACGATCTTCTTAGCTGCACTTCTAACTCTGTTCATTCTTGTGACAATGACTCAACCCTTCATTATTCTACTCATTTCAAATCTGCTCCCTCTTTTGCATTTAGAGTTGACTTTCGTTTCCCGCTTCCCATTTGGTGGGGTCATTGCAACCTTGTGAAATTCAACTCTTTTTAAAACTCAACTTCTTTATGTTTCACTCTCAAAAACACCTCCCAACTTTCCTATCTTCTTCGACGGCTCTGACGTGTCACCTGCGACATAAACATTCTTGAACTGAACACAAGCAATAAATTGTCTTGGAATCTTCATATCACAACAGTTACTTAAGTGACCTCAAAGAAGCTGGGGATTTTGTTCAGCCTGAGGTAATTTTTTTCATTTTGCCCAGCTACTCAGTTAAATAGGAGATTTATGCGCCTTTGAATTGTGTACTATTCTCACATTTGAGGTGGCCCTGGTCCCCCTATTTTTTGGTAGGGTTGAATCTAAAGCTAAGAGACGAATAAACTGTCCCCGACTTTCAAACTGCCTTGACCCTCTTTCTTTACGTCGTGACATTATCACACAATCTCTTTTCTATAGGTATCACAACGGCAGATGCTTGAGGGAGTTGAAATTTCGCATCCTCCACTTTTGCGTTGCCCTCAAATCAAAGGGGGTTCCTTGCTCTCACATGAATTTTGTGGGAGTATTATAACCTCAAGACTCGGTCGTTGAGGTGCCTCCTTCTTTCCAGCCACATCTTTTCTATGGATATCCTTGCAGTCATCTGGTTTTACTGCTCTATTTAATCCTAGTCTCTTTAAGGGCCACGTTAGGCTCTTGAGAGGTGGTGACGTGAGATATATATATATATATATATATATATATATATATATATATATATATATATATATATATATATATATATATATATATATATATATATATATTATATATAT
>JABUQX010104103.1:0-2500 GCA_015478945.1 Trachelipus rathkii
TACCTTTTTTGTGTTATGTTCTCCTCTTACTATTACCTCATCCCAAAATACCTATCTTCTATATTATATATAATATATGGTTGTTTTAAAATTTAATATATCTATATATATTATATAATGATCTATATATATATAATATTGATAATAATAATATTTATATAATTATATAATTATATATAGTAGTATTTTTAGATAAATAATAATATATAACGGTATGTGACTATTATGGAACGTAGCAGTATATATATATATATATATAATATTATATATATATATAATTATTAATTATGTAGAGATTTATATTAGTAATATATTTTATGTTTATAACTCACTTATGTACGCTTATATTACTAGATTATTATTATATATATATACTATGTGAGTTATTTTATATATATACTATATATTTATATTTTATAATATTATATAATATATATATGAGTTATTTATATATATATATGCTTATATATATATAATATATATATAGACTATATATTATTTTTATATTTATTTGTGTTTTATATTTATTATATATATTTTATTATTATTAGTTTATATATATACATATAATTGTTATATATATATATATACAGTGAGACTATATAATATATATATATATAATACCATTATTATTATATTTATATATATATATAATTATATATATATAATTTATATATATAGTATATATATATAATGAATATTTATACTATTATTATAGTTATTATATATATTATATATATAGTTACTATATATTATAAATATATATATATTATATGACGGAGAACATGAGGGAGAAGAATAAATAGTATTTAGATTTTATGGATTTTTGCACAGGCATATTGATATGAATTAATAGGTGAAGGTCTATAGCAGGCTGTGTTATGTGGTAGTCTACTGATGGAATAGAAAAGTATGTATGACGGATAGTGAAACGTGTTAAGAATAAATGGTGTAAAAAGCTTGGATTTTAATATTTAATAAGTGGATGTGAGGAGGATTTTTATGATCCCATTTGTCTTCATAATTGTAATATTGATTCATGGGGTTATGAATAATTAAGAGGTAGGGTTGGTAGAGTAAGATGTGTGTTAAGATAGGAGTTGAGTGATATGGAAGTGAGGTGATGGGTGACCATGAGCTATTTTTTTTAGTGCTCGGAGTGATGATTCTAAGTGTCGAGTGAGAGTCCTGAAGAGAGAGTTTTTGAGAAAGGATGTATATGGAGATTTGTCAGGGTGTGTAAAAGAAGGGGGTTTAAATGTAAATGTAGATAAGAGTACAGTTGAGTGGTGTTGTGAGTGAGATAACAATCCAATCCTAGAAGTTATGTTAGATGTTGAGTAGCTGGAACAAGTGTGAGTTTAAAATATTTAGATATATGGTGTGAGTGAACCAAGGGAACGAATGATGCATCGAGTGTAGTTTAAGAAGTTCTGTGAATGGCAGATACAAGGTTAGGCTAGTGGATTAAATTGTTTGATTGATTGAGCATAGGCACTTATAGTATTGTTTGAGTGCGCTAGGTGTCTTAACATGAGGGTGTGTTTGTTTACCATGTGGTTAACATGTTATAGTAGTGAGACTGAGTAGTTCTTAATTAGAGGTATAAGAATCAAAGTGTGCGATGTTTCAGTTGGACAATACTTAGGGGAAGTGTTTAGGTGTGAAAAGAATTGAGATAAAATATAATGAAATGAATATATAGAAAATTGCATCACTGGAATTTTGAAATTTTGTAATTTTTTCCCTGACGTGAGGGCATTGTCGCTTATTTTTTTTGGGTGTTATAAAATTATCTTAATAAAATCATATTCGCATGCGCTATTACTCAGTTCAATTTACGTTAAATTATTCCTGAAAATTTAACTTTGTCGCAATACTGATTCATTACGATTCATGGATGAATTTAAAAAATATTTTTTATTTATATTAGAATATACGGTGTCCAATTTTTTCCCGAGTGGGCGCTAGGGCGTCCCTAGGCACACTGCCATTGGTTTTTTGATTTTTTTCCAAAGAGTGAAGAGCGAGGTTGGTGATTTATACATAGAAATAGAAATTAGAGAGTATGACAATATAGTAGGCTCATTTGGGTGAATATACAGTCCACTGTGATCACAAATGTTCTAAATGGGAGAGATCTTAAAGTTTTGAAGCGTTTTTTCTTTCTAAAGCATCTGAATTTTTGATTTTGTGTGTGAGAGTGTTTTCTTCTGTTCTATATTAGCATGGTTCAGTGTTACATCTTTCTCTGCTCTTTCAAAGTTTATTGTCTGTATGGAGGAAATAATTTTCTTTTTTCAACCTTTTTATATTCTTCTTCTGTTTTTGGTTCTGTTTTTGACTCTGAGATGTTTCTTCATAAATCTCCTATGAGGTACTCTTAATTTGGTCAACACTATATATATTGAATGTTGATAGGAACTTTATGAATACTTTCTATGAGTATCTTATAGCATTTTAGACACTGTGCGTGTGTGAGAAATCATACACTATGTTA
>JABUQX010104103.1:15000-21881 GCA_015478945.1 Trachelipus rathkii
TGAGGAAAGAAATGTGAGTTTGGGAAGGAGGCGAGAAGAACGGTGCATAACAGGAGTGAAATGGCGGGGGTTTTGTGAGGAGTATTGGCTGTTAGCCCACCTGGGCCAGAAGAACCCACATTGAAATGTGTCATAGTGAAGAAGTTCCCATCGGGTACTGTGAAGCTCTAGGGTGGATTTTATTTGACTTGCGGACGATTTCAAACTAATTGGTAATAAAGGGGGCGTAAGCTGGGATCCTTTTCTTACTTGCTTCCATATTCTTCTACTATTTTTCCTGTTTCCGGTGCATGTTACGCACCTTACTTCCAGTCTTGGGGAGAGAAAGATGGGTGGGATCGATGAATGAATGAATGATGATGATGATTGATGATGATGATGATGATTGATGATGATGATGAGATTGATGATGATGATGATGATGATGATTGATGATGATGATGATGATATATGATATAATAATATATTATATATATATAAATATATATATATTATATATTTATTAATATATATAATATATATAGTATTATATTATATATATATATATATATTATATATTATATTAATATATCAAAGTTTTTATAAGTACTTGTTAACTTGTCTTGATACCATGTACTTCTGGTGACTTGTTTGTCTTGAAACAAATTCTAGATACTTGTACCTGTACTTATGTACTTGAACAATCTCTAGAAGTTATTTGTATTGTTACTTGAAATGTACTGGAACCAAGGCCTGAATATATATATATATATATATATATTAATATATTAATTATATATATACTTAATATAATATATATATATATATATATATATATATATATAATTACAGAAGTATATAGGTGTTTGCTTTTCCTTAAATTTGAAATGTTGTGTGAAGTAATAATGTAAACACTCTTTGAGTCCTTTCAATATATTGCTTTTTAAGCTTGTGCAAACAGAGGAATTAAGTACTCCAATTTTTAAGGAAAATGCTTGTTGTTTTTCTCCATTTGAAGCAGTTTCTTTTCATTCAAAAATGTAAAGTTTAAGAGCACTGTAAAAGGTTTTGTTATTAATGTATATAATAGTGTAATATTCTACATTTTTAGAATGGAAAAGCTTTTAGTCAGTTTTTAAAGCCAAAAACTTCCATATACACTAATATTATTGGAACCGTTCTTTTGTTACTAGAGTTAGTAAAGTATACTTATATGAAGACTCATAACTAGTAAAAACTAAAGATCTTTAAACACCAAAATAAAATAATAATGTATTCAATTAAATAATTCCTTGCCACATTTCAGTATTTTTATATTAAATTCAGAAGTTTCGTAATTGAATTAAAATTTAATTAAATTATCATTAGGCAATTTCACAGGTTTTAAGGAATAATATCAGGTAAACTAAATTAATTTGGAATATAATTTCATGATTGCCAATGAGTGATAGAAATTTGGATTTTGATATAAAAAATATTTATGTATATATATATATATATATATGTATGTATATAATAGTAGTAATAGAAAATTCTATTATATATACTAATATAATATATATATAAACAATTATTAGTTATTTTGGATATTATTAATTGTCATTTTATTTTATATATAATAATATATTATAAAAAAAAAAAAATATGTATTGTTACATTAGTATCTTATTATACTCTAATATGTTTACTTCTCATTTTTGCCATTTTACCGTTTTCGCTGCCCGCACTGGTCCTCACATTATTCTTAGCGGCCTTCTTCTGACGACCTATACACTGTTCCGTTTGCATACTTTTGCCTGTTTTTTATTTTGGTGTGAAACGCGGGCTGCTCCCCACACATGGTTGCTCACGACTTGCTCTACCTCTGCACTTTGTACTCCTCATCACATCCTACATACTACTACTCTTCTACCCTACTCCTTATATATTTCCTCCTCTCCTATACTATCTATCTCCTAAATCCTATAGTAGTGTAGGGGAGCTTTTTTCGGGACCCGCTGGGTCACATGCCCGGTGATTTTAACCTGCCCGCTTGACCTTTTTGCGCCGCCTTTTTAACGCTGCACTTGACTTTATTGGGCGTTTCCCCTTTTTGGCCTTGCTTTTTCCGGCACCCACCTTTGGTCTTCGCATGGGTCATTTTTGGCCCACGGTATTTTTGGCCACTTCCTCTTTTTTGGCACACGCCCTACCACTTTTTTCGGCCACTTCTTACCTTTTTTGGCCCCTTCGCAGCACACGGGTTGGCGCCTACCCAGGTTGCGTTTAAGCCCGTTGGTCGTATTGCCCCCTCTTTTTCCGCCCTAATTTTTGTCCTGGGTCATTTTTGCCTCACGGTCCTCTTTTTGACTCTTCTTTCGGGTTTTTGCTTCAGCCTCTTTTTTGCATGTTTAACTTTTTTTGTCTTTCCCGCTTTGCTCCCCGTTGACAGACTACCTGGGTCAACTTTTGACTGGCCACGGTCATTTTTTTTGTCTTCATAGGGTCCCTTTTGCCCCCCGGTCATTTCTTGTCCTTCCTTTAGGGGGCTTCAGCCCTTTTTTGCTGTCTTCACCCTTGTTTGCTCACTGCTCTTTGTTATCCTTGACCTTGCGGACTATACCCTGGGTCCTTTTTGGCCCGCTCCTTTTGTTTTTTCCCTTAATCGTGGACACCGTCCACTCTTTGTTCTTCACACTTGCACGTATGTCTGCTTAATCCTAACCATTGCCCACCCCCCAAGAATAAACTTTTTTTGTTTCCCCCACACCACCCTTCCCTCTACACTTCCGCTTACTGACCCCCATTCCTTGACCCTTCCACTCAACCGGCCTGCGCTACTTCTCCTTCCATTTACCTTCTTCCACGCTGTACCCACCCGCCCCACCCCCTTTTGTCTTCCCTGGGTGCCTTTTGGCCCACCCTCCTTTAGGCAATCCTCCTTTTTACGCACCGCGCTACAATTTTCTACGCCCACCCTTTTGTCTTCTCCGGTCTCCTTTTGACTCCTCGCATTTTGTGCCGCCCCTTTGATGCCTCAACTTTACCTGGTCCAATCACCCGTACCGCCGTCATTCGTGATGTTCTCTTCAGTATTCTCTGCATTCTTCTCCGCACGTATTACGCTGCGTGCCTGGTGAACGTGCCCCAGTTCGTGCCCTGACGCTGCCCATGACGTGCCCGCTGCGTGCATGACGTGCCAGTGCGTGCCCATCGTGCCCCCTGACAGTGCCCACCACTAGTGAACCTGAGTGCCCGTTTTTTCGCCACGCCCTTTTCTCGCCTCGCCCTGCCGCCCGACCTTTAACAGCCCTCCTCTTTGTATCTCCCCCTTCGGTTCTACAGGTTGCAGGACTCGCCTGGTGTCTCTTCCTCCTCACTACGCCAATGTTCCTCCTTCTTTTGCGCTTAGTCTTTTTTCATTCCACTATGCTCGCATGGACGACTCTCTAATCTACGAGCTCCCCACAATTTGCGCACGTGCCGCCCCGTTTCACACACAGGCGTAACCGCGTCCGCACGGTCACCGCTGCGCGACATTCCGCCAGCATCGGCGTGCGTGCCCGGGGCACATCATTCCGCCGCCTTGAAAGACGTGTCGCCGCCGGCGCACCTACTTTGGGTCCCGCGCCGTCGTGCGTTCCAGCACGGCGCCACTACTTCCCCGCGTACCGCCGCCGCGTGCGTCCGCCACGCGCATCTTGCCGGCGCCCGCAACCACCTACTGACTAATCCTGTACCTAATTTCATGATTCAAAATTCACAAATCCAAATATTGTGTAATAAATGTAATTATTCCCCTTGTAATCCATTAATAAATCCAATTTTAATCCATCCTATAATTTTTATTAATCAGCAGGTTTCATTTTTCTCCTTCATCCATACGAGGTGTTCTTCCTACACCTGGGGGACTTCATCTGCTTTTGTTTTCCTGCTTTCCTGCTTTTCCCTCTCTGGCTTTACTGTTTAACCTCTCTGAGGCTTTTCCCTGCTTTACCTCTCTGCTTAATCCTTGCTTTCACCTTTCACTACTACATTCCTTCCTTCCAGCGTCAATTCACGTATCTTGCGCTCAAGAGGTGTTCCTCACCTCGGGGATCGTCTGACTTTTGCTTTTCTGCTTTTACTGAGCTTTCCTACTGTTTGGGTTTTGTGTTTCCTGCTTCATTCTGGCTTTACTGCTTTCCATCACCCTGTTTTCACTGCTTTCCTCATCACTACTTTAATTCCCATTCCCTCAATGCGTCACACTCGTCCTGTTGAGCGGTGTTCCCTCACGGGTATAGTCTGCTATGTTTTTCCTAGCTTTGCTGGGTTTTAACTTTCTGCTTTCACTGCTTTCCAAATTTCTGCTTAACTGCTTCTCATTTCTAGCACTTTACCTGTGCTTTCACTTTCACATTCTCTGCTTAAATCTTTTTTTGTAACCGTTTCCTTTTAGTTACCCACTTAGTTGACCTGATTTTATTGCTTTTATTTTTTTCTTTTTGTTAATTACCGAGCTTCAAGTTTCACTTTTCATACAATTTTTCTTAACATGCCTCCATTTTTTATGTTTTACACTTTGTTTCTGTACGATCTACACCTTTCCACTTTTAATTTACCCACCGTTTCGTTTTCTGTTTCTCTCAGCTTTTTTAATTTTCAATACTCAATTGTCCACATTTTATTCCCACCTTTTTCTCTTACGACGTTTTCCGGGCCGCCCATCGCTTTGTTTGTTACACTTTTACACGCATTTTAATTCCTAAACTACCGTTTCCACACTACTCTTGACCATACCACACCTTTTTTAAGGCCACTCCAATCAGGGTACTTTATCCCAATTTATTCCACCCTCCATTATTTCCCACACACCTCTATCTGCTCTCCTTCGACCTTCCCTACATTTTGGGCCTTCAGGGTTGCCCGCGTAGGCACCTCCGTTTAAGGATCAGCTTCACTTCTTTCTTTTCAATCAATACTCTCTCTAATGCGCTTTCTTTTCTCTTCTCGTTTAGGTCGTTCGTTATCAACGGTAATCATTTTTTGGCTCTCTACACGGCCCTCCCCTGTCTCTTTGTTGAGTGCTGTGACACCGCTGGCCCTGTCTTTGAACTTGAGATTGCCAGGTTTCTTCTCTTCTTTTCAACTCTATCGCAGAAGTTTTTTCGTATATGAGCAACCACATCCTACACGCGCGGTTCATTTTTCCCCACAGATTTTCTTTTATTCCTCTTCCTTCCTTTTACTTTCACCACAGTACTGGTGCGTACTTCACACAAGGTCATTTCCACTGCTTTGTTGCGGCTGTTCACGCCGACCCATCATACCCGTGCTGGGTGACTTGTGCTCGCTCCCATGCGAGCCATTCGTCCTCGTCCCCTTTCTCCCTGTTTACACTGCAGGCGTTCCCAGCTGCACGGTCTGCGTCCGACTCATACGTGCATCTCCCTTCCTATTACTTTGCGGTTCTTCTTCCCGTTTTAGCCTGCTCCCGTCCACCTTAACTGCTCCCGTCTTGCTCTTAGTCGTCCGGTCCAGTACCGCGGGACGCCTACGGTCTCCGTTGTCTCCTTTCCTACCTCACGTCCGTGCAGGCAGTCCAATTCCCTGTCACCTGCTCCTCTCGGCCGAACGGGTGTGACTTTCTAGGGTGACTTTTCTCTCTTCCGCTTTGTCGGCTTTCCTGTTCCCCGTCCGTTTTCTTCTTACACGTAATTTCTGTGGTACTTCACGTTCCCCATGTTCGGCTTTTGCTCCTTGATCCTCTTGGTGCCTTCAATATCATTGAGTTTCCCCTCTCACATGGGTCACTTGGTGTAGTGATTTCCACCCGCGACCTTTTCTTCACTGCTTTTCGCATGTGGTGCTCCTTTCACACGCTTTCTGCCTAGCGGTACGCCTCCCCCAGTTTGCCAGCCGGTTTCTGACCATCCGCTGTCGCGTACGGTTTTCCTTTTTATTATTGCATGCCACTAGTTTGCAGGCTTTGCCGTGATCACTGATTCTCGTAATTCCAGTGGTCAGACTGCGTCTTTCTTGGCGAGCTCTTTCGGCCCTTATAGTCGACGCGTCACCAATTTACTTCATTCACGTCTTAATATTTATAGCCCTTTCGCTGCTTTCTCTCTCTGACTGACTTTGCTTTCCTTCTTTGTGCAGAGCACTAATCCCACCCATCTTTGCAGCAATGAGCATTGTTTAGCAACATGCGTCTCCTACTTTACACCCCCTGTTCTATCTGGCTCTCTGGAATAACTTAAGCCGGCTGCGGCCTCGTGAGTTCCGTTCGCCTGCCTACTCCCTGGGTTGCACCCATGTATCCCGGACTTTGCTGTTTTTTTTTTTTTTTTTTTGTTACTCACTTATTTTTTTTTTTTTTTGTGTTCTGTCTACTCCTTAGTGGTCTCCCCGTAAGGCCGTCTGTACTCACGGTTTTGTTCATATTATTTACCTACTCCCGACCCCTTGCGCGGGGGGGGGTCTAGGTACGTTGGCGTCCGCGCTGCGGCGGGGCGGGGGGGCCCAGGTTTGGTTTGAGGTTATGAAATCCTCCTTTTGCCTCATAAAACCGTGAAAAAATTAACAATTTTGAAATGGAAAGCGATAAAGCGTAGTTCAACTTATTTATATTGTTATAAATTGTATAATAGATAACGGGATCTAAATGGGGTTTTAATACGTAATTCATTTTAGAGTTAGATCGGTTTTTCAGATAATAAATTTGCGGCTCTCTAAGTAATTTAGGGCAGGCCCTGTCTTTGACGTAATCTCCTTTGCACACCGTGAAAAATTTATAAACAATTTGAATGTAGTGAATAAAGCGTAGTCCAACGCTTATTTTATTATTGTTATATGTGTAATAGCAGAGGAAATAATAAACTTTTTGTTTTAATATGTTTCATGTTTAGATCGTTTAGGTAATTAAATATTGGGCTCCA
>JABUQX010104104.1:0-5000 GCA_015478945.1 Trachelipus rathkii
CAATCTTCGGAAACAGTGTATGGTATACTACACGACTCATTTATAGTAAAAAATGCGATATAAGTATATATATATATTATTATATATATATTAATATATATATTAAATATTATTATATATATATATATGATATTAATATAATATATATATTAATATATATATAATATATAATATTATATATATATATTATATATATTAAATATATATAATATATATATATATATATATTAATTATATATATATATATATATATATATTTATATTAATAATGAAAAGATTGAAAAGATGCAAAGCTCTTACCTTTATTTATTATCCAATATGACTTTCCAAGTTGATGTGAGCATATGTGGATAAGACCATGCCATGCGTGGGATGTATTTAATAAGATGTGATAAGGCGATAGGATAGATAGAGCAAGACAAGTATGTGAATAAACAATGATATGTTGTATGAAAAGATGGAGAATATTATTTGTTATATTTATATGATATGATAAAGATATATATAGTATATATATATATTATTATATATATATATAATATATTAATATATATAATATATATATATTATATTATATATATATATATATATAATATTATATATAGTCTTGTTATTACTATCAAGAAAAATAACACAGTCTCTAAATATATTATTCTTGCTCATAACAATAGGTACGATATCTTGGCGATTTTCGTCAACTTCTTCGTTATGTTTTTTAATAAGCGTTTTATGAGATTCACTTAAAGCCTGATCAATATTGTATTTCTAAAGTTTTGTATTTTAGGAATTATAAACAACACTAACTTTCATTTCCATCTAATGTTATAATACTCAAAAAATAATTAAATATAATTAATTTAATATATAAAATTAACTCAAAAATAATTAAATAATTAATAATTAAAATTGCAAGTGAAACATGGTTTCCAAAGAAAATTTAAAAAAAAAACTATTTATGGCAACATCGGAGAGTACGACGAGCGAGAGGCGGCCTGCCTCCCTTTATAGTATTGAAAGTATAGGATATATTTTATTTTAAGCTATACGCCGATGTGCGTAGAAAGATTAAGCAGTGGATAGAGAGGTCAAAAGCTATAAATACTCTATATTTTGTTTATATTTATTCTTAAATGATTTTGTAGATTATTTCTATGGTCTTATTATATTAACATTTTATTATATATATTTTATATTTGTTTTTCTATATTAATTACTGGAATTTTTATAAAAATTAAAGAAAAGGCATATGCTCATAACTACACTCAGCCCTATCACCTTAACTACGTATAACTCACCTAACTAATATATAAATAATAATATATAATATATATATTAATATATATATATATTATATATATATATATATATTAATATAATATAATCTATATAATATATATATATATATAATATATATATATATATATATATATATATATATATATATATATATATATATATATATATATATATATATATTTATATATATATATATATATATATATATATATAATTATATATATAATATATATATTATATATATATATTATATTATATATATATATATATAATATTTATATATATATATACAGTGGCGTCCTCGTGGTTCTGAACATTCTTGCTGCTTATATATATATATATATATATTATAGGTGATGTTTATATATATATATAGATATTATATATATATATATAAATATATATATATATATATAATATATATATATATATATATATATATATATATATATATATATAGGCCAGCCTCTAGAAGAGCCACAATCCATATCTCAAAAACTACAATAGCTACAGGGAAAAGGAATACATTGTTGAAATCCTGGTAAAATTTTAGTGCGGAAAATGTAAAAAAAAAAAAAAAAAAAAAAAAAAAAATCTCAAAAACTACAATAGCTACAGGGAAAAGGAATAAATTTTTGGAATCCTTGTAAAATTTTAGTTGGGAAAATGTAAAAAAAAAAGAAAATTAAACAAAAATTGCTATTTTTTTTTTTGGGGGGGAGAGCTCGAGCCGGCGGGGACATAGTATATATATATATACATTATTTGTAAAGGTATTACACGGCAATGTAGGGGGCTCGAGCCGACGGGGAACACAGGGGGGACGTTTTCCATACCCCGTAGGGGAGGGACGGGAACCCCCGCGACACCCAAATACCAAAGAGCGGGGGTTCCGGAGACCCTCCCGGAGGGGGGAATTAGTCCTACCCCGTAGTTTTCACCGGAATAAGACTCACGATGAGATCCACCGATTCCTGTCTCGCCATCACCGCGTGCATCTTAACGGCAAATTCAAAAGGAGGAAGATACTTAAATTGAAGATAGATAGAATTACTTTAGAGTAAAAACCAAAAACACAAACAACAAAATTTAATATGACGACTATCTCCTTATTTTATTTAGAATCTGGTATGTAAGCGTATATGATCAATTCAAAGTCTACGTATAATAAGGGGTTACAATACTCACTAAATACCAGAATAAAAATCATTGGAACTACCTTATCACTTTTTATAACCACGTGATTTCTTTTCTGACCTACGTCTTCGGAAATAAATCCAAAAAAAACCGAGTTGCGAAAGGAAAAGATGAATAATTATTCGCTTACTTTTTATTTAAAATCAGTATCACGTACCGCGAACGCGTCTCAGTCAACGAATATTCGCGTTATTGTTTTTATATACTACACTCCTACGCACGTTTTTATTTTATTTTAACATTTAATAAAAGTTACGAAACTAATATTGTTTTTTCTTTCTTTTCAACTTAACCGTAGCTGTTGTCTCTTATTGCTTGCTGGAAAACTGGAGATTTCTGGTGCCTTTATTGTAAAGGGTGAACCATATATATATATTAATTAATATATTAATATAATTAATATATTATTATATATATATATATATATATAATTATATATATTAAATATATATTAATATATATATATATTTAATCTATATTAATATATATAAACTTATTATCTCTATGTGAGATAAAGTCATTGCCACTATCTGGAGTTCGATTCAACTACAGGTTTACAACTCAGAGATACATAGAATTGGCTATGTTTTACCGTTTGAGATATACCATACCTCAAAAACTATGATTAGAAGCATACTTATATAACGAAAATGAGACGACCGGGTTTGATACTACTATAAATAAGAGAGCTAAAGCAATATTAAACAAAATGTGCTCTTAATAATACCATAAGGTTCACTAGATATTATAAAATATCACTTAAAACTGACGGGAAACCATAAAGTGATGGTATATTAATGTGTGTGAATTGTGTGAGAATAATAGGAAATTATATATACCTCAAAGGCAAAGTAACAAATTCTAAACTAATATATAGTCTCTCTCATGATAGCCGTATTACTATGCTTATTTAACACCTCGAATTTCATTCATCTCTACTCGGAATTACAATACTAGTGAGTTCTAATGCAATATTTAAAATTAAATATGGTATAAATATCGGTATATAGAATACTATATTTTGGGTAAACAAAGATTATTTATATATGATAAGTATCATCAATCTACTACCATTTAATTTTCTATTGAAATATATACAATTGGTTTCGATATACAGAAAATTATATTTAATTTATATTATATATATATAATATATATATATATTAATATAATATATATATATATATATATATATATATATATATATATAATATTATAATTATATATATATATATGATATCATATATTAATTTATATAGGTAGTGAGAGTAGTAGTGAGGTGAGGTGAGTGTATATTATAATATTATATATTATATACTTATATATATATATATAATTATATATATAATATATAGTATATATATATAATATAATAATATAGAGTTAAGAGAGAGATGAGAGTGATATAGAGAGAGAAGATAATAGAGAGAAGAGTAGTGAGATGAGAGAGTGTGATGAGATGAGAGATAGTATAGAGATATATTTTGAGTGTATAGTATGAAGATAGAGATAGATGAAGAGAGAGTAGTATAGAGATAAGAGAGAGAGAGAGAGATAGAGATAGAGAGTAAGAGAGAGAGAGAGTTAACAATCAATGGAGAAATTAAACTAATCTAGTTTAGTAGTGATTTGTTGAGCTTAGTTTCGAAATTATTTATTGGGGGGGCTGTACAGTTCCAGCAGTAAGCTATCACTATGGATACGATTAATGACCTAGCCACTCATGTATATATTTAATATATAATATTATATTATATATATATATATATTATATATTCATATATATACATAATAGGTATTAATAAGTTTTATTATTAAAATAATAAAATAGTTCCTTATATATATAGAATATGGCTTAAATAGAGGTTATATAATTAATATTATATATATTATATATATATATATTATATATAATATTATAATATATATATTATATAGTATAGTGTTATGTATATGTTTTAAACGCATGTTTATTTATTTTAAACCAACTAAAAGAACATTGGTTTTTTTTTTTTTTTTTTTTTTTGCTTTTTATGTTTTTTTTTTTTTTTTTTACTTTTTCTAATAAAAAAGTAAATAAAAAGTGCTATAAATGGAAACATAGAGCTGATATATCCTAATTACATGTTTAAATAGTAAATAAATGAGAGCAAAACATTAATGACTCAGATTTTTAAAAAAATTATGACATCAAAAAACAAGTAACAATTATTAAAAACTAATAACTTTTAATTATTTTTTCTTTGAGTTAGAAAATTGCTATAGATGTTAAAGTGAATAAACATTTTTATGAATTATATTCCAAAGTTATATTTGAGAGGGAGGAACCTCTTCAAAGGTTATCTTTCCCAAACTTTTTATATATTTACAAATTACTAACACACATTTTCCATTTATATTTTTCATAATTTCAAATTGCTGATTTAAAAAGCATTGTGTTAATAGTATGGAATAAATTTTTTAGCCCAATATATATAATATATATATATATATATATATAATATATA
>JABUQX010104104.1:40000-42500 GCA_015478945.1 Trachelipus rathkii
ATATATATATATATATATATATATATATATATATATATATATATATATATATATATATAATATATATATATATATATATATTTATATTATATATATATATATATATATATAATATAATATATATATTAGTAAGTATTCAGCAATGGTCGCTAATAGATATAAATTATAATAAAAGCCTTTAAAGAGAAACTTGTAAATAATTTAGAAGAGTCTGTATTTTATCTGAAGAAAGATTTATTATTAATATATTACAGCACAAATTTTCGTTTCTTGTTCGGAAACCTCATCAGGTGCAGTTCTTTGTAAGACTAAAGTTAAAATTAATATTAACAATAAAAATTTAAAAAGTAATTTATATTTAGATTTTAGAGAAAGATTTTTATAAGAAATTAGTGGAGTTTATAATGTTGTTAAGAGTGGGATTAATATTGAATTCGCCTTTTTGTCTATTGTAATTATTGGTGTTAAGGATGCAGTAGGATTCAAATAGTTTTCTTCTGTGTAAATCTTTTGAATGTATGATAGGAGTCATGTTGTTAATGTCTATAGTGTGGTTATGTGTGGAACGATGTAATGTAAGGGCAGAATATTGATTGTCATTGGTAAGGTCATGTTTGTGTTGGTACAGTCTACGTTTAAAATCATGAGTTTCGCCGATGTATAAGGAGTTACAATGAAGGCAAGGAATTTTATAAACACATTGGGGTATGGTAGTGGGTCGATTTATGTTAGGTCTAAGAATAGCTTTGAGGGGTAGATTACCTGAAGAGGTAAGATTGAAATTATTGGGTAAGATGTTTTTTAATTGTTTATAATGAAAAGATTTAATCATCAATGAAAAAAAGAGAAAACTCGATAACAAATTTAATAATATTTATTACAATAGTGTATGGGTGAAAAATTCTAATATTAACAACGTCATAAATAAATCAGATCTAGAACTATCAAAGGATCAAAAAATTATTTTGGGATACGGACTCTCATTTTCTCTACAAAATTTGGACCCAATTTCGAAATTTCTTGTGGACTATGAAAAATATAAAACTAACTTTAAAGAAGAATCCCACTCTCTGGATTTCATGAAAGGCCTCATCATTCATAAAATTTTCAACTCCTTAAATAAACAGAAAACACCCTCTAAATTTTACACAGCTCTCTATTCACTTACAAAAAACAACAACATCATAATTACAAGATCTGACAAATGTAATAATATAGTTATACTTAACAAAACTGACTATCTACATAAATGTAACGACTTACTTTCTGATAACAATACATATTCCCTCCTCACCAAAAATCCCTTAAAAACCTCTCAAAATAACTTTAACCATAAACTAAAAAACATTCTTTCAGAACATACTCATCTTCACAAAGATTTAAAAGCTACTTTCCCTTGCCTCTCCAAATTTTACGGAATCCCCAAAACACATAAACCAAATACTCCTCTTCGCCCCATCATCTCTAACATAGATTCTGTCCCCTATAAATTATCTAAATGGTTAGCTAAACAACTCTCACCTCTTGTTGGACACATTTCCTCATCACATATTACCAATTCTGAAGATTTTATCATCAAAACCAGAAACATCAACCCACACTCCTACTCCCTCGTAAGTTTTGATGTAACTTCACTCTTCACCTCTGTACCTGTTCCTTTAACCCTTTCACTACTTTCACGTTTTATTGATGAAAACAATTTCATTTTACCTTTTCCTTTTGATATTTTAAAACAATTAATCCTGCTCACCCTGGAACATAACTTTTTCGAATTTAATAACACGTTTCTGAAACAAAATTCTGGACTTAGTATGGGTTCCCCCCTTTCTCCTGTATTAAGTAATATTTTTATGGAACTCCTTGAAATTTATTACATATTTCCTAACCCCATCATGAATAATGTTACTTGGTACAGATATGTTGATGATATTTTTGCATCTATTCCTCCCAATATTAACCCACATAACATTCTCGATTTCCTCAACAATATTAACCCTAACATTAAATTCACCATTGAAACTTCCAGAAATAATTCCCTACCATTCCTTGACGTTCTTACAACCTGGTCAAATAATCTCACTACTCTCCAATTCTCTGTTTACCGTAAACCTACTTACAACCCAAGTTACATACATTGGTTTTCGTCCCATTCAACCAACACAAAAATAGGAACACTTTCTTCCTTATTCCTCAGAGCTCTAAGAATATGCTCTCCCTCTTTCCTGCAATCCGAATTTGATTACCTTTTCTCTATTTTTAACAAACTTTCCTACCCCAACTTCATTATACAACGAGCACTTAAACTAGCAAAAAAATCCTTCTATCAACCGCACACTCACAACCACTCTAAAAACAATCCTTTCTTACCCATTCCTAACATTCCTCTCAAACAATTAAAAAACATCTTACCCAATAATTTCAATCTTACCTCTTCAGGTAATCTACCCCTCAAAGCTATTCTTAGACCTAACATAAATCGACCCACTACCATACCCCAATG